>KZ807669.1:90343-103119 GCA_000696205.2 Oncopeltus fasciatus | reverse complement strand
TATATATATATATACATATTAATTTTATTGAGAAATGTTGAATTCAGAGACTTAGGATTGGATGGAGAAGACACATGCCTAAGAAACTTAGATGTTTAAGTTAAAAGGCAACTGCAAATAGAGATATAAGGAGTGTTGCCTTATTTGCACTTATGTGCATGTATGAATGTGGAGTTAAGAAAACCAACCAGATTTCATATGGCCAGAGGAGTGAAAAGCTTCGAGAGACTTGAATGCCTACCTTACAGGACAAATCCAATTGAAGAGCAAAGGAGGACATCAGCCCATAGCAGGAAAACGGAAAGAGCCGAAGATATAGCGATGGTATCCTATGGTACGCCGTCGAACTGCGGTGAGAGAGGGGTACAGGCGCACAGGTCGAAGGCCGGGCACTGACTGCCCGCTCCTTGGAGAGAGCGAGCCGAGGAATGTGCCCCGATGGTGGGGGAAGTGGAGATCCTGACGTCATCTCTAGATAGTACATATGGTTCGAGTGCAGCTCTCTGCAGCAGGGTCCTCCTCGTCCGTAACTCCAGGCTCGTGCCCCCACTTCAGCACTCTCCCCCTCCGCTCTTGGAGGAAACTATTCCAAGACAGATTTAGAAATCGATATGAATGTTTCAACAGATCTCTGTGTCTTCAAATACTCTGAAGGGTTTATGTACCCTTGATGTCCCCAATATGTAAGAAGGGTGGTTATATATTTTAAGTTTTTCTAGACCTTTTCACAGGAAGTTGATCCTCCGAAGCATTAGGCGATTCCATCGTCTTTTTAAAAATTTAAAGTTATTAAAAACTCCAATTTTTGACTTTTATTTTTTCAATGTATTTAAATTTTTAAATCCAACAATTTTAAGATCAAATTAGGCTCTTCATGTTGAAAAATCAATGAGTTGTAATCTTATTTTTGTTACCTATAATTGATAATTTCCGTTCACAAATAAATTTTATACCAATGGACTTAAAATAATAAAATAAGTTGATAAATCATGCCAATATTTATTAATGATCTAAATTTCAGTTGTCAGGAAAAACTGTGCCTATGGTTATGAGTTTATTTTTTTTTTTTTAAGGTTTAAAACATTTATTCATATTAGTTTTTAGATCATGTCTTCATAGAGCGGTGAAATACAATAAAGATCATTTTTAGAGGCGCTGGTTTTACTAGTCTGGCGGTGCGGGTCCCATTATTAGAGAGCCAATTATTACATACAGCTCATTTATTACACATATACATACAAGTACACCAAAGAGCCTACAGCGAATCCTGCCATAAACATTATAAAAAGTAAAAGAGTGCAGAATTCAAGAAAAGGAGATTTATTCAAAAATTTCTACCAATGTTATATATACATAGGAAAAATGAAAATATAATGACTCAAAATCAATGGAAACTCACACAGGATTTATTGAGAAAAACCCTCAACTGTTCAGACCAATGATGATTTGAGGATTTCAGCAAGTTAGGTTGGGTTCTTTGGCATGCCATCGTCTTCAGTTCGAGGCAGTGTCGAAGCTTGTGAGCAATCAGATCTTTCCAGGAGGACCAATCCGAAGCACAGGATTATTTATCTGCAGCCACTGAAGGGTTGACCTGGCCATCTGAGCTAAGCTAGAGGTTTAAATCAAGCTTGACAATATGTTCCAAAATATCATCTCCATAAATTTTAGTCCAGATTTAGAGATAAAATTGAAATTAGTCAAAATGTTTCAGTTGTGATATATGCTGATGACCTCTTTCCGCTCTTCTAATGGCTTCTTAGGCTCCATTTAACCCCTGTGCCTATGTAGAAAAGTTATTAAGGTTAAATTTCCCTTGAATTGTGAAAATATTTCAAAAGAAACACTTTTGATCCGTCGAACCAAATTTTAAGAGAAATGGCGTTAATGTTTATAATTTTTTGGAATTCAGCTTAAATAAGGTCACGTTTTATAAGTGAGACAATCCGCTGACATCATTCATTCCCTGATACATGATGTTTTGTGTGGGATTCTTTCTGATTGGGGAAGCCAGTGTTCTCACAGCATCTGTCACTTATAGACAATGGGGTCATTGTGCCTGGTTTTGGTGTCGTACACGAACCTTCACGAATGATTCGCGGGCATTTTTTAAGCTCTGAAAATCCTGTTAACGTATTAAAACTTTGTGTGAGGCATACAAAGTGATTCGGTACTCTTCATCACTCCTCAGGCATGCGTGACTTGTTACATACTTAATATACGGGGATCAATTCCAGGTTCCCCCAGGTTTTAGTCATGGCATACCAAGGGTAAATTATTTTCCTTCTTTAAAAAAAAAAAAATCTTTTAAATTTCTTATATTCTTACTAATGCACGACAGCATATAATTATACCATCATATTTGACCCCGTAGCACAGAAAGTGTAGAGACGAAGATATACGTATCTCTCTAAAGGATCATATTTTGCAGTAACAAAAATCAGTAATGAAATAAAAAATAAATTCCAGTGTAAGGAGATAATCAAAGAAAGACTAGGGAAAATCAAAGCCGAGAAAAGTCTATTCAGTTCCCTTGGGCTGTGATGAATTGAGCTGAAAGGACCTGTTCTTGGATACCTGTGAAAACGTTAAGGTTGGTACCTGGTACCTTCATGGGAAGGAAGCACTCCCACCCCTCTGTCTTACGCTACCCCTATCTAGGGCATGAGGTATGCGCATTTTTCTTATGCTCTAAAAATCTTTTGAACGGATTCTGAAAGAATGTAGCAATAAATTTGTATCTCATGATTTATTTTTGAAAAAAAGTTTTTGATATTATATCTAATTTTCCCCCTAGTCACAATAGCTGATACTACATGTATGTGTTTGTCTATCGACGTTCTTCATGTCACAGTTTTCAGTGTTTCTTAATGGAATTTGTTAAGTCGCTTTTAAATGGAAAACGGCTAAATACGAATTAAACTGTATCGGCCCGATATTAAACAATATCGGATCGATAGGAGTGGGGTATAATCTAAAAGTACAAGTAGATGTGTGTGATAAGACGTCTTCATGATAGCCCTGAATATAAATCGCAATCTAGGCCGAAACGTCGGCAGACAATTAAACAATACACGTCTTTTAAATTGTATTTTTTGAATAAACCTTGACCGAACCCAAATAAAACACATTTACTAATATTCTTTACGGTCAAAAACTCTCCATTTGAACTAAAAGTACAATTGCGAGTACAAAACAAATTTCTTTAGCAAAATTAATATTTACTTTAGAATATTGCTACTGAACATAGAATTATTTTTTATGGAAGAAATATTTAAAAAATAAGATCGCTGAGAAAATAAAAAAATTGAGTACGGGTTTACCTGAACCCTAATTTTAATTTATGATCAAGAAGCTACAATTAGTTACATTTTATAATGAAACTTGTCATTTCAAGATCAACCTACAGGAGTGAAGGATTATATAATTTCTTAATGTGCTTTTTTTATTTTTTATTTTATTTTTTTTTTTAAATTGGATTAGTCGGATGTGAACTTAGGAATCGACTTGGACGAGTCGATAGATTTCACTGAGAAAGACAGGTTAAGCAGAAGCCGATGAAGAATGGTGTCTGCAGCGGACAGAGACAAGAAGCTATTACTCAGACATCTTGTTAGCCTTGATACACATTTCTCTCTTCCCTTATCTGTGCCTTTCCTCCCCCTCCATTTTAGCCCTCCCTTCTCACTCTCACCCTCTCTCCGTCTGTGCCACACACAAATAAGTGGCCACCTTTCTGTAGTCGCCATCTTGCCCTCTCTGTTTCCACCTATTCACCGGTAACATTACTGTTCATGACTTGTATACAATATAATAATTATTATAATACAATATTATGTACAGAAACTCCTTTAACTTAGAAAATTTGCAGTTTCCATTATCCAAATAGTCATAAACTTTTATTAATTTTTCTCTTTTATGGGAACATGGGAAATCTGATATATTTAAACAGATGATACAAAATGTAAATTTTCTGAGTTTCAATAAACCAGGATCTGAATATTAAAATAAGTATCCGATACTAATTAAGTGAAATCAAAAAGTAATAATTTAAAAATTTTCAGCTAATTAATACTTTAATTGTTTCTTGAACCACCAATAACAAAAAACCTTCTCTAACCAGTTGAAAGGTTCTTGGAAGAGAGACGCGAATAAACCTAGATTACTAGATTACATACGCCAAGTCCATTAAACAACTGTTTAGCTTTTCTAGCGATCTCAAACATTTATTCCTTAAATTCTATCCCAGCGGACATATGAGAACCATTTAATGGNATAGCCCTGAAGATGGCTTACAATGTAAGCCGAAACGTTGGCAGATAATCCTTTATTAAAAAATACACTTTTTTAAATTTGTGTTTTTTTTGGTTCTACCTTGACCGTACCCCTACTACAATTATCTAAGAATAATATCTACGGTCAACAAACTCTCCTTTTACTTGTACATTGTATATATATTTCGTAAAGCAAAAATATCTAAGATATAACAAAATTAAATTTTGATATTTCTCTAGATCCCTGTTCTCCAATCGATTTCAGCCATTAACGAAAAATTTCAATAAATTGCAAAAATAAGCTTAATACCGAAGGGACCAACGTGAAGTGATTGATTTCCCTATAGGCTTTCTCTAAAATTTTACACTACTCACTGTAGAATATTTCTTCTGAAAATTAAACCAATTGATTATTGAAAAGTAAAGTATATGTTAAATGCCAAAAATGAACGATGACAACCTCCGAGCGAATGAAGACACTCAGTATACAGATTAAACATATACAAATAGAGAGTTTTTTGACCGTAGATATTATTATTAGATGATTTTAGTTGGGGTTCGGTCAAGGTAGATAAAAAAAATACAAATTTAAAAAATAATTGTATTTAAAAAAAAATTATCTGCCGACGTTTCGGCTTACATTGTAAGCCATCTTCAGGGCTACCATGAAGACGAGAGGGGACGTCCTGTCATTGGAAATGTGAACTTAGGGACAGGACGTCCCCTCTCNTGCCATAATGTAATGTGATATCAAAAGTATGAATGTAGAAAGCTATGTAAGAGAATTAAAACATGCAGACAACAACCTATTAAAAAAATATAGAAAAAAATTAATTGAAGATGGCTTACAACGTAAGCCGAAACTTTGGCAGATAATCTTTTTAAAAAAATTCACTTTTTTTTAAAATTTGTATTTTTTTGAAATCTACCTTGACCGAACCCCAACAAAAATCATCTAATAATAAACATATTCAGTTCATTTTAATCTTTATTCTTTGGCCAATGTTTATCCGATTCGCCATTAAAAGTAATAGTTTTTATTTGTATTTTGTATTGAGGGAAATTCCAAGGAAAGGAAATTAATAGACAAGAGAACAAAACAATGTTGGAATTAGAAATGTATTCTAACAGGATTTAGAATGAACGGCACCAAAGAAATGTCACAGAGAAAGGGGGCGGTACTAGAATTTCTTTGTTCTTTGACCTCATTCAGTTATTTATAGTTGCATACTAAATAACATCTGGTGTGAATCACTCATACAATATTCCATACTCTTTTTACTGAACAAAACCATTACAAAAGCATCAATATCCGGTTACAGTTGTAATAGACATTTCTTTAATTTATTTTACGCTATTTTCATTACAGGTAGTGGTGATAAAATGGAGAAGAAATGAATTTTTCTTCCCTGAGTGATTAATGAAAACACTGTGGAGTGGGGAAAGTTGCCATCGCAGTAATATTTCCAAATATCTTCCATAATAAGAGTTTACCATAAAAATGTTATAGAATATTTAAGTTAGAAAATTACATTCTACTCCTATTTTGTTTATAAACATTTTCATAACTCAAATATAACGGAAGATATTCGAATTAATAATTTCAGGCTTCCTCTAACCCCCTCTCTGTGACCTGTTTGCAACTAAAAATAATTCTGTGGGCATTTTTCGCGATGTACCAAATTTGGTACCTTTTTTTTTTAAAGCAGGGGGATCTATCTATTTCTTAAGAACAACTAATTGATATTTTAAAAAACTATTGAAAAATCAGTTTAAAAAAAAATCAATGAAACGCTTTATTATTGAGTTTTGAATATTAGATTTATATTTTTTTGGGGGGGAGGGGGGGAATGCCGGGTTAGCTCATGGCAACCTGTGGGTATCCTCTCACTTCATGAACCTAGGTGGTTGAAAGAAAGGCTAATTCTTACAAAGAAAAAAAAAACTAATATTATTCAATAACATGGCTAATTAGATAATAAATAGGAGTCACTGGGGGATCGATCTAGTCGTTCACTCTCGATCTAGTAAATTGTTCCTCAAGAAGCCTGTAAGATCAGATCGTTATCAAGGAACGAGAACATAAGGGCTCTAGCGCTTCTGGCTCCCACCTGCCGAAGAGGAGTCCCGAAATCACAACTTCCTCCAGAAGGTCTTTCCCTGTTGGACCCACAATCTCGAGGTACCTGTGCCCGAATGGATATCCATACAATAGAATATTAAATATATACATCTCAGATATACTTGAAATTAATATTTTAGATCTATCTTGTATGCGGTTAATTTACAATTAATGACCGCTAAAGGAAAACAGTTAATTAATTGTTCTTATCAGTTGCATGTACACATTTTACAGGGTTTCAGTAAGTCGTTAGAGGATTTATCTTGATAATATCTTTACATATGTTCTTTATTTTATCATTCCCAGAAAAAGTTATGGAAACCAACATGTATATTACACTTTTTATTTATGTTATCCTATTTTACAGAACTGGAAGCACTCGATCACTACATTAATTGATCAAATGAGAACACCATCCATTTTGAATTGCTTAAAGAACGTTTCTAGAGAGTTTCTTGCTAGATGTCACTCTAAAAGGTCCATCGGCATTTATAAACGCCTATAACTTCTCTAATACTCATTAAATTTTAGAAATATTGTACTTGTTATGGTATTTAATCCCACATTTATTTTATACAATAAATAAAAGGGAATAAATAAAATAAAATCTTTCTGTCTCAGCCCGGACTCGAACCTGGATCTCCTGCTTTCCAGGCTGGCATGTTACCATTTACACTACCGAAGCTAGCCAGATAACTTATTAAATTCCCCGCACTCTACAGGGGGTCTAAACTTTCGAGAAAGACGAATATATCATCTTATGCTCGAAGAAACTAACATTGTCAGCCATTTATTAGACTCTCTTTATTTGCTTTTATTTCTCTTTATAAATATTCTATTTCTTGTGGTTTTTAATTCTACAATAAGTTAATACAATAAATGCAAGGGAATAGAATAAAAAAATCTTACTGTCTCAGCCAGGACTCGAACCTGGATCTCCTGCTTCAGGTTAGAGCCCTGGCTGAGACAGTTAGATTTTTTATTCTATACCCTTGCATTTATTGTATTAAATTTTAGAGTGAACTTTTTTCTTAATAGCCTATTGCTAACGTCATTAATCTAAAACAAAATGATGCTAAGAAATATATAAATAAAATAATTATTTAGCCTTATTCTTTCCCTAAACTGCTTTAAAAGTCAACCGAATTACAGCTGTTAAACTCATAAATGACTGTGTACCTTGACCATGCCCATTTTTTAAGCTTGATCAGTTTTTTTCGTAGCAGTTTCAATGTTAATAATAAACATAACGTCATTCCTAAATCTGTGTTGCGTTTCATTATTTAGAACTAAATATTACGTTTACTAAAGCGAATAAAATCCCTAAATAAAATTTGACATTTCAGGTACTCTTCATCACCTATTGACCTGCTTTGGCTCTATTTTTGCATTTCAAGGGTACTTGAAAAATTTCTTTAAAAATAACTGGTGCCTTTTGAGGGAAGCAGGCTGACACACACACACACACACACACACACACACACACATAAATGTGAATGACTGTCATCTATCACCTCAATAAGTATGTCCCTTCGAAATTGATAAAATAATTGAGCTCACAAAAGTCGCATGGCCCATGCATAAAATTTTGAGCTGAACTCTCAACTTAAAATACATTAAAAAAATATGTTAATAATTTGATTTTGATGAGAGCAAGTATTCATAGATAAAATACTGCTACTCGAGTGACGTAACGGTTACTCTGCTGTTCCACTATTGTATCTGTCATGAAAAATTGGCCCCATGTTATTTATAGTATATGGATTTTCGCTTCCCGATATTTTAAGCGGGAGAACGGAAATCACGTTTATATAAAGTAGATCGGTTATTTATTGGCAGCCATCTTGAACGCCTCGAGGGGTAACTGTTACGCGTTGTGGAGTTATCAAAGTAACAGTGAACGTACCGGTGTTTTTTAGCTACTTATATTATGTAAGTATCCCATTGTTGTATTGTTATAAGTCTATAATATAGGGGTACGTTTAACTTTAATGATCTTATTTCTTTCTCTTAAATAGTTCTTCCTCTCTCTCTCTCTCTCTCTCTCATACGATTTCAGGCTTTGACGAACTCAGCTTTTCGCTTCGTATTAAAAAGTGAATTTCATTACGAAAAATTGAAAAAAAAAAAAAAAAAAAAAAAAAGAGCTCACACCGACGCACAGTATACATATCTATCATTTTTGGTGCCTAGAAGATAGGATCGGAAAAAATTTCAAGAAAAAAAAATGAAATAGTTTCATTAGAACAACCATAATTCACTAAAAGTAAAATTTCTTATTTTATCTACTGCAAGAGAGGGCTCCAAAAGTCTAAGGATTCTCACAATATAGTGAAACCCACGGGGTTGTTCGAGCCTTTCTTTAGTTAAATGAATATTTAATTTAAAACAAATTGAAGGAGAAAACACAGAACATTCTAGTTATATTCTTAAATGATTTCTTCATCTTGGACTTCATATAAAATTGTTATGAGACATAAATAAATAAATTAATGAATAAACTAAATTGTTCACTTAATACGTCAAATATGACCCCAAAAGGAAATCAAGATATTTGTGTTGGTCTTATGACACGGCTTTTGAAAAATCCTAACAGACCTTCACCGATCATGCTTTGAGGAAGCAAGAAATATAGCCCGTTGAATAGTGTTTATGCGTGCGTGCGTGCGATCGTGCATGCGTGTGTGTGAGCCTGTGCGTATGTTTTGATTATCTTTCTATAAAATATATATTAGTTTATTCATTAATTTATTTATTTATATCTTATAACACTTTTATATGAAGCCCAAGATGAAGAAATCATTTAAGAATATAACTAGAAAGTTTTGTGTGTTTCTCCATCAATTTGTTTTAAATTAAATATTACTTCCATTAGTTTGAAAGCTTATATAAGTAATTTACATTTAAATCTACACATCTTTATAATAAGACATGAGAAATCTACTTAGATTACACGGCAGCTGCTTGACGGTCTACATTATTTTTATTATTCGTCTTTTGAAGTTATTTTCTTGATCAGGATTGTACAGACACTAAAGTAATGACTAAAGGCGACCAAGTTACTAGAGAAGCAAAGACACCCGTGATATGTGTGTCATCAGTCTAGCCGAAGCCGAAAAAAAAACAAACAACTGTAGCAAGCTGATAATGAGCCAATTTGTTAGGGGAAAGGTGTGGATTTCTCTTACAGTTTATTTAACTAACGATGTATGCATATATATAATTTTTTTTTCAAAGCCAGTTTATCTTTGCGCAGATTAAATACAGTATTAAGCTTAAGCAGCCGGAGAATTACAGAGAAATCTGTCGGAGAATTAGCAGTTATTTCAGCGCATGAATTAATTATTACTAATTATCAGATGTTCGTGTTTAAACAAGTAGGCCTTTCACTTCTTCGAGGCGAACACAAGAACTGATCGCTCTGCTCTCTTCACAACTTAGACTTAGACGCGAGAGACAGTACCGTGACTGTTTGATTTCCCATGAACTAATTCAGTTTATCTCTCACTTGGATCATCGGGGAAGTCATCTGGACTTCAATGAGCCATTCCTTCACTTCAAGGTGAACAGATACTCTAAATTCCCAGATGTTCCGATATTTTGCGGAGATCAATGGAATACTCTTTGATATCTTCACATATCTCACTGAAAAGAGCGCTAGACTTACCCAAGTCCTTTTTAAGCTCCTCCACATCACGGTAATTGGTCAAAAATTATTAAATCCTACTCATAAATATTAATTTCATTGTGGTTTTTAATCCCAAGTAAATTTAAATCAATTAATGCAAGGGAATTATTATTATAAACTTTTATTTATTTATTACATTCAGGTAAATTTAAAAAAAAATTATAATTTGATCACCACAATGAATTAAAAAAAAAAAAAAAGACTTTCAATGTCAATAACATGAGGAGAGAAGGTGACCAATGACACCACTCTCAAATTATTTACAGATTATGTCCCCAGGAGGTCACGGGGCCATCTTCGTTTGAATCGACGGTGGGGAGGAGGGGTTGTAGGGGATGGAGTAGGAAGACATGGTCTGTGCTAGTGGATTAGGATGGTATGGCAGTTTACTGTGGAAAAGGGTGAAACGGGAAGAAATGAAGTCTTGTACAAAAGGGATATTAAGATCGTGGTGAAGGGATGAATTGGATACGTAATAGGGAGCATTTTCAATTATTCTCAGGGTTTTGGATTGAAAGGACTGGATTCTTTGGATGTTGGAAGGCTTGGCTACGCCCCAAATTTCTACTCCGTAAGTCCAGATTAGCCGTTTTTAGGTTTTGTAGAGCGTCAGTTTGTTCTCTATCGTAAGATGGACTTCTTATTCATGAGTCTGTATAGAAGTCCATATCGCTGATTGAGTTCTTGTCTTTTAATTTTAGTATGTTCTCCTCATGTATGTCGTGAGTCAAGATGGAACCCAAGGTAACGAACGGAATTTGAATGTGGCAAAGGAATATTCTCCATTTGCTACACCATTGTTTGGTTTTATCGAGGTGATCTTGTAGGTTTTTAGAAGGAGTTTTATGATCGGGATGGGAGGATAGGATAGCTTGGTCGTCCGCAAATAGAGCTAAGAGGGTACTTGGATGGGTAGGGATGTCAGCAGTGTACAGGAAAAATAGGATAAGTCCAAGCACACTACCTTGTGCCCCTATATTTAGGGACAGTTAGATTTTTATTATGTTCCCTTGCATTAATTGACTTAAATCCTATAGTTTGATATCAACGGTTTATCAGTTCCCTTGCTTCCGGCAAAACATACCCTGTGGATTCCATTCACTCCTTCGAAAAAAAAGCCACTGTTTGAAGCAATAGCTCCGGAGAGCGTGCCTTGATGATGATGACTATATCATCGAAAGGCCTCGTAATTTTGACAGTAAATAGTGACGTTTTTCAATGTTAGCCATTGATAATATACCTCTATATCAATTAGCGCATTTCAAAGGAGTAGACCTTTTGAATTTTCTCGTTCATTATATTTTGCATTTCAAACTCATTTTTAACTCTTTTTTTTAAATCTCTATCCTAAAATGGTGGAAACTGTGGGATTCTAAAAATAGCTATAACTTGTTTAGAGGGATATAACCACAATTACATATTGCATGTTGGAAAAGACAGTTTTTATTAATGAACGTTAACTACAACCCAACGGGCATTATAATTTTAAGGTATATCCAAATTCATAGTTATTCAGATTTCACCCTCTACTTTGTAAAACAATCGAAAAAGAAAAAAAATAGCTGTAAAAGATAAAGTAAGAACACGGAATCGCTCAACTTAAATATATTTAAAAATCTTGATAAAAATTATATTTACCAGGCTTTTTATACTTTTCAGAGAATATCTTCTCTCAAAACCAGGTGAATAAATGTACAAACCTGAAACAAACAATAAAAAAAAGTTCAGAAAAATAATATTTATGTAAATAAAATAAACAAAACCCATTTTACCATATAATTAACAATTTATGTTTAGATGTTCACGTAGGCTTCGACGGTCGTCAGAAGTATTTACCGTTTCTTCTTCCGGGTTGGACCGAGTCAAATTGGTGTTATTTTTTGAGGATCTTGCCAATATGTTCTGTATGCGTTGACTATTTCCTTTTTTTGTGACTTTAGAACACGTGGGTAGTACTTCATGGTCTCTGCATCTCTTAAGAAATGCTAATTGTGCCAGGAGTCTCATTTTCTTGGATCTGAATTTGTCAATGCTCTTCATTCTCTGAACAACATCCTCCCCGTACAGGTTGGTTAGATGTTCACGGTTTGACACGATCCAACCCGGAAGAAGAAACGGTAAATTTATGTCTAACAATATACCGAAAATTTATACCCAACAATGTACTTGACACATTTAACTCGATTATAACTAAATAATAGATATAAATGATAATATGTTTATATACCATAAGAAATAGGGTCCAGATTCAAGCAAGATGTAGCTATGTTATTCCACAATTTACGCATGTTTTCCAAGTAAACAGTTTAAAAATAAAAATAAAAATGTTATTGAAGTCCCTAAAGAAGCTGTTTGAACAGTAAATAGAAAATTGTTAATTGATATAAACAATATAACAGAAACTCTTTGTCTAATTTCTCATACATTTTAAATGAAGGAATCGTATCCGATTGTTTTGAGCACCATGGAATTTCATACACCATTGAACCGTTCTGCAGGTTTGGTATTGAAACCATTGATCCCACCTACTAAACTTTCGACTCTTTATCGTGAAGTTCTTCACGGTTAGATCTGGAATTAATCAAGGAGTGGGGGAGAGTTCCCAAAAGGAGGCATTGGGTCAGTCAAACCCAAAGGGTTTGAGACTCAGTGTATGGATAGGATGTATATATATATGTGTGTGTGTTTTTAT
>KZ807669.1:68069-78806 GCA_000696205.2 Oncopeltus fasciatus | reverse complement strand
GAGAGAGAGAGAGAGAGAGAGAGAGAGGGGGGGAGAGAGGGAGAGAGAGGAAGAGAGAGAGAGAGAGGAGAGAGATTGAGTGAGGGAGAGAGGGGGCGAGGGAGAGAGGGTGAGAGGAAGGGAGAGGGAGAGAGA
The DNA here is from genome assembly GCA_000696205.2 of Oncopeltus fasciatus. NCBI lineage: Eukaryota > Metazoa > Arthropoda > Insecta > Hemiptera > Lygaeidae > Oncopeltus > Oncopeltus fasciatus. Next base: position 78,671 of record KZ807669.1, on the reverse strand, counting down.
GTGGGAGAGAGAGAGGGAGAGAAAGAGAGATAGGGTGAGAGGGAGGGAGAGAGGGAGAGAGAGAGAGAGAGAGAGAGAGAGAGAGAGAGAGAGAGAGAGAGAGACAAATCTTTAGAGATAATTAGCTTCCTCTAAGTCGGAACGAATATCAGCAAATGCATTTCTATAACTCATGTTCATTGCTATCAACGTGAATAGCTTCATTTCCTCACTAAAACTACTAATTCGGGAGTCGAACCCTTCCTGATCTAAGGCTTTTTATGAAACTGAAATCACCATCAGACCGAGAGTAGTCCTTCATAAAGTTCAGAATATTTTAAATTGAGTGATCAAGAGATAGACAAGTGTGAGGAATGTTTTTTAAGACTTCCCATTGAAATACAATTATTTCTAGCGCGTTTCCAATTAGCCAGTGTTGGAATATTCACATTAATTTAAATAAATATCCCTATAATGTTGAGGAATCGTATTTAAATTTTTAACATGTTAAATAAATTAAATTAATAGAAGCCAATTGTACGGACTAGGGATGGTTTTGTCACTTGTCACTGAAAATATAATGTTTAAATTGATGAATATATGAAATGTTTAGAGTGGAGTGTTTGTGAACGGTTTTCTCCCCTGTAAACACTGTTTGTGGGGCAGCCAGGGAGAAAAGAGAAAAAAGACCGGAGGAAGGCATTAGAGACGCTTGTCCTGATGGAAATACGCTCGAATCCCACCTGCGAAATGAACCAGACTCTTATCTGAGGTATTCCCGGCTTTTTCGCGTCGGCACTTAACTTCCACTAAGGGTTGCGGAGGGACCCCTTGTGGAGTCAGTGTGGTCCCTGTTGGCCGCGTCGGGGGCTTTTTCCACTACGGATAAATAGACAATTTGTAAACAGTGGGGGGTGTGGGTGTGTGGGAGGTCTCAAGCGGTAAAGGTCATAAGTGCCCATGTCCCAGCGGAGATCTTGCTGGCGAACGGGGTGACGTTTACGTAAGTGACTCACCGGCTTAAATTGTTCTTTGACGGAAAGGAAATTGTCAAATTCAAGTACTGGAAAAAGAAAAACCCGCATATGTGGGCAAAAAACGCTTGGTGCGGAATAGATAACTTACTGCAATTACCAAATAAGAAAAAATAAATAATAAAAGAATTTCTTCCAGAAAAATAATATAGTTTTTAATTTGAATCTCTGGAATACAGCCAGAGATCATAAAGAGTAAAGAATTTATCTTTATAAAATTTTTATTAGATGATTTTAGTTGGGGTTCGGTCAAGGTAGATCCAAAAAAAAGAATACAAATTAAAAAAAAGTGTATTTTTTAAAAAGATTATCTGCCAACGTTTCGGCTCACATTGTAAGCTATCTTCAGGGCCATCAATCATGAAGACGACAGAGGACGTACTGTCCCTAAGTTTACATGTCCATGACTGAGAGGAAAATGTAAACTTAGGGAGAGGAGGGTTTACATTTATTAGTCATTGAAATGTAAACTTAAGGACAGGACGTCCTCTTTCTAAGTTTACATTTCCATGACTGTGAACCCCATGATCTACCTTGACCGAACTCCAATTAAAATCATCTAATATTAATATCTACGGTCAAAAAACTCTCCTTTTGAAAATAAAATTTTTGTTTTGTCAGGTTTGTGATCATTTCTCATTTATTTGACTAGCATTTGATAGAGAACCTCCACCAGCCAGCAATTATATGTAAGAAAAACTATATATAATCATCATGATAATTGTGGTAAAGTAATCCCACATTTCATTATTAATTTGAATCGTTTAAAGAAAATCTCACTACCTCAGTCGGGGATCGAACCCGGGTCCCCCACTGTCCGGGCGGATAACCAACTGCGCCACCAAGGGAGCTGAAAATAATTTCTAGTTCCCCGCTCTTCACTTCATTCCGAGTCTGACCGCCAGCTATGACGAATATATCGTCTTGTACTCGGCGGAGCTAAAATTGTTAGCTATTTATTATACTCTTGTTTGGGAAAGGACCACTATATGATATTAAAATCATGATGATAATTGAGGTAAAGTAATCCCTCATTTCATTATTAATTTGAATCATAAAGGGAGCAAGAAAAAAACAAAAAAACCTCACTACTTTAACAGTGAATTAATTTAATTTCCTTCGGTGGTGCCGTTGGTTAGCGTATCTGCCCGGTAAGTGGGGGACCTGGGTTCGATTCCAAGCTGAGATTTTTATTCCAACTCCCTGTACGATTCAAATTAATAATGAAATGCAGGATTACTTTACTACAATTATCATAATGGTTTGATATAGTTTTTATTGTATATAATTACTGGCTGGTGAAGATTCTTAATCAAAAATGGGTTAAATAAATGAGAAATGGCCACAAACCTGACAAAACTAAAATTTGATTTGCTAAATTCAATACCCTTTAAGATCTCTGTCCCTATTCCAGATATGTAGGCAGAGGTCATAGAGAGTTCATCTCGGCCAACTTGAGCACTGAAGATGGAACCGTGGGTCTTGGAAGCGCTCTGCATTTGAAATAAATGGTTTGTAAACATTTCTCATGTATTTCATCCACCTTTGATTTAGTTTTCTTTTTCATGAAATCCTTGGGATGCAACATATGTAGTTACTGGCAAAATATCGGATAACAGGTGTAATAAAATAATTAAACAATATAAATAGTTCAATTATAATTTCAATTAAAGAATTTAAAAAAAAAAAATTCGAAGTGAAAATTGTAATTCGGAAAAGTTTTAGGTAAAGTATAGGTAATTGCAAAAGAGTCCCCCACGCAAGAGTTGCGCAAACTAAGCGAATTCCTCCGTATTGCAGGTGATAAATATCCATTTTTTATTTTTTTATATTATAAAGTCCTTCGTACTTCAACTAATTTTTACGCGTGCTACATCGAAAAAAAAATTTCTTACTTTTACTGTAAATTTCATCCAATCCCCTGCTCTTATTCGTCCGCTTCCACCTCTTGACATACTTCGCTTTCGAATTTACATTTAAAGTGATAATTAAAATTTAACTAAAATCCATCAAGAAAAAAAAATTAGACTTCAAGGAAAAAAGATTAAAATCTTACGGTTGTAGTACGATTGTTGTGGTCTTATGGCGTGCTTTGTAGACACTAACTCTCTCCAGGCTTTATACAGTAGATTTTGTCACTGATGCATGAATCTTATCACTTTCATATTTTTTATTGACTATTTTATTATTATTATTATTATTGGCAATAGTTTTTGTATTATTTATCAATCTCACTTCATTTATTTCGCCCAGAGGCAAACCTACTAATAACCTTCCTGCTATGGGTTGTTTATGAACGTGTAGCTTATTGTGTGTGGACTTTTTCTTGTATTCTATTTTGTGTTTTGTTTGTTATATTGACCTGTACCTTGTTTTATTGATTTTCATATTTGCCTAACTCTTCTCTATTGATCCAATTTGATCTTTTCTTCTTCTTTGGGTTGACGTGGACTTTGTCACGGACATGTTCGCTTTCCAGCTGGTACACAAATAACAATTGTGGTTCTGGCTATTCTTTGATCATTTCACCCTTCATCTAGCCTTAAAATCTCCAATTTTACTATTTTTTTTTTTTAATTTCGCTGTGTAACTCCTAATATATTTTTTTATCAATAAAGAAATCTGTCATAAGGTTCATTACCCTAATACTATTATTGCGTTCTGATTATTATTAATATTATTAAGCGATGCTTAAAGCTAATCCTTTGATCTTATTAGTCTCATTTCACACAATTAGGAAAAATCAAGTTTTTCATTTCACACTGAAAAAATATATGCTATATATTAATTGTAAATTAGTTAGTTTTCTTGTTTCTCTTTCTCTCTCTCTCTCTCTCTCTCTCTCTCTCTCTCTCTATATCTCTCTCNAAACAAAAAAAAACCTTTTTTACTGGCCCTTGACTTTGCAGATAATCTCCCCTTTTACAGGGTTTATTTTGCTCATTTACGAACTTAGCCATTCACTTGAATTTAAAAATTAGATAGCAGTTTCACTAATAAAAACTGAAAACGTCTTGTAGATTGGTGACAGTCACATAAACATACACTCAGTGTACTCTCACACTGCAATTTTGTAATAATGAAATAATTGTGGTATGTAATCCCTCTCAATCATTTTTGGTGTCTATTAGATCGGTGAATCTTCGAAAAAATTTTTCATAAGAACCTTAATAGCTACTTTATCTTGGAAATCTCTAATGTACCTTCGGAGGCGATATCTTGATAAAATTCACATTTTGTCGCTAGGGTTGGTTTTTAAGACGAACGTTAAAGCAAAATTGAGCTCTCCAAATCCATGGATATTGAATCGTCTAGGCGATCAAGGTGAGTGCATTCTGCTTGGATGGACGTCAAGTCACAAGCAAAATTACTTCATGCACTGACAGTTCGAGAGTATCAGTAATGGGAGGTTTTTTGGACTTTTTGGTTTTTTTTTTTTTTCAAAATAGTGTCGATTTTTGAACATTTCTTTATATTCTTAATTTGAATTCAAATGCGATATGTTGAAAGCCCTGCGACGGTGCCTGGATGGGGTGTCACTAACTGGTGTCTATTAAGTTATTTATTTCTGACACTACTTGATATGCAACAGACGCATATAACAGACCTAACTTTACACACCAAGCCTTAAAGAACATGAAATCAAAAAAAGGGTCCTCCTTCAGTAATCTCCATCGGCCTGTGGACAGCAACAAGGAAAGTCCCAGCAGATCCTTTACTCCGGCCATTGGCGTATATGGCCTTTACCCCCGACAAAAAGTCCTTGGAGGACAGTTCTTTCTGCTTCGTAAAAAGGGGTTGTATTTCACCCTTAAGCTGACTTATTCCTAATAGCCCGCATTGCCTCCCCTAACTGTGGTATAAACCTAAGATCTTGGCTTCTCTCTAATCCCACGAGGCACTTGAGTAGCTCTATTGGAATGCAAAGGAAAGGCGTATGGCTCTTGTCTGTATTTTAAATTATTATTGTAGTTATGGATTAAAGAGTACGTCATATCATTATTGAAGTTATGGATTAAAGAGTACGTCATATCATTATTGAAGTTATGGATTAAAGAGTACATTTTATTATAGATGCCGAACGTCTGCAAATTATTGTATTCAATGTTGAAGGATTTTGTGATAGAATATTCCCCATTAAAGATTTGCAGAAAGGAGCACAAATACGAATTTAAATAAGTTTCTTTATTTATTAGTTAGAAAATCGACGCGAATGAACTACTTTTAAAAAAAATTATAAAACACGATTCTGTTGTTTTCCACGACATTCAACTAGAGGCAGCAGTGCTCTATAATAATGCAGAAAGGAGAAACCTCATTTCTAGGCGGAAATTACAGATTTTTTGTGAAACTGATTGTTAAGTAGGTTCTCTCGGATTAACTACAAAATATGGAATGAAATTAAGGGTAGAACGAACGAAGGAACTGATATATATATATATGTGTTAAGTTTCATAGTGAAAGCTATAATGTATATATATATAATTACAACATTTTATATTACCCGAAGCTTTCACCAATGAAACTTAACATGAGCACTTTAAATTGAAATAGACTAGAAAAATATCTAGTTAATCATTGACATTACTTAGTTATATTTAGGTTCATCAATATTTAACTTATTTTAAACTTTTGGCGACTTCCTGTTTTGAAGCTAGTATCCAGCTAGAAATCACATTACCACTATCACTCTTATCCAGAAAAAACCCTTTTGACAAAATTCATCCATACATTTTTTTTTTTGTGCATATTTTCAATAAAGCTATTCACTTGGAACCCATGACGAGATCAGATAGATGTTTACTAATCCTACATTGAAGAAGCTGGAAATATAATCTGTTAAAAGTTATATATATATATNAATATATAGAGTGTAATTTGTATCGAATAATCACATTGAATGCAACAATCTGGTTTTTATCCCAGTGGCTAAATATAATAAATTCTAGGGTGGAGGGTTGGTGACAGGGGTACGATATTCACCCCCCAGCCTTTCAAAATGTCGAACAAGAACTGTGCTGACACAGTAGTATGTTTCTCTGCCCTCCAGAGGTACAGATAACATCAAAGCCGGCTTGTGCAACCTGTGTGTGAGCGGGTTTACGAAACGCCTAACAATTGGTATAAATAAACTTAAAATACAACTGATTTTATTCTTAGACAGCTGGTCGATAGTCTAATGAATTCGCGATCTCAAACAGTCGAGCTAACGTAAGAATGGCAGTATATGTCTAAGACAGAATTAAGTTATACCAGTGTCAGTGGCTAGCTACAGATGGGCGACAGGAAAGATAAAGGTGAATGAGACATGAATTTGCACGTAAATAAGTTCTGCGTACAGTACTCAATTATTAATACCCTCAAGATATAATTCAAATTACAGAATGACGTATCATTTAATTGGCGAATATCATTTAGGCATTTTCTTTAATTTAATAACTAAAAAATAGCATTGAAAATTAGAAAAAAAAATAGTTTTGTACAAATAATTCAATAAGGTATAAAATAAAATAACATCCCTTTGTGAAACAGAGTCAAGTATTATTTCAAAAAAGATAAGACTTTAGAAATCTATCATCCAGACGATATATATTATATTCAATTTAAATTTGAATTCAAAATAAATATATAAATTTGAAAGGGAAAATAAACATTAGAAATATTATTTTTTTGTGGTATTTAATCCCACGTAAATTTTAACAATTTACATTGTTAATAACTAATAATTAAAAGTAAATAACGAGAGTCATTTAAGCAGCTTGACAATGTCAGCTCCTCCGAGCATAAGACGATATATTCGTCGTTCCTCGGAGATTAGACTCTCGACACTAGTGCGGGGAATTTAATAACTTATCAGACTTGTCCCGGTAGCATAAGTGGAAAAAGCACCGGCCCGGTTAGCAGGAGATCCAGGTCCTGGCTGGGACAGTTAGATTTTATATTCTGTTCCCTTGCACTAAAAATTGTTGAGAATAAACATTAGATTTCTCATGTCTAGTTGCCTAGGCTATGAGCGTAAAAAGGAAGATTACTTCAGACAGATTCTAGACTGTTTGGAAAGGAAAAAAAAGGAGAAGAGCACAGCCTACATAGTTAAATTCTTAAATATATTCTTTATATGCGTTATTTTTGAATATGTTGTAAAACATAAATGTTACAAAATTTAGTTTTACACCTATTAAGATAAATTAACTTTGATATCACTAATAAAGATGAAAATAATCCGATTAAAAATTATATTCCTGCTTTATATTCTTCGCCTTCCATTATTTAATTTAACAAAAACTGAATTTTTTTCAACTATTTATAAATACCAAAGTAGATTTCTAAATATATAAAAGCTAGAATACACACACATACGCACAGGAGCAAACATAAAATCTTTAACAGTTTGTAGACCAAGGGAACAGAATAAAAAATCTAACTGTCCCAGCAAGGACTCGAACCTGGATCTCCTGCTATCCCTGCCGGTGCATTTACCATTTATGCTACCGAGACAAGTCTGATAATTATTAAATTCCCCGCACTAGTGTCGAGAGTCTAACCTCTGCTGCTGACGAATATATCGTCTTTGCTCGGAGGAGCTGACATTGTCAAGCTGTTTAAATGACTCTCGTTATTTACTTTTAATTTTTTAATTTTAGAAATTTTTTTTTGTGGTATATAATCCCATGTAATTTTTAACAATTTTTAGTGCAAGGGAATTGTACCTGGATCTCCTGCTATCCAGACCGGTGCACTTTCCACTTGTGCTACTATGACAAGTATGATAAGATATTAAATTCCCCGCACTAGTGTCGAGTGTCTAACCTCTGCTGCCGACGAATATATCGTCTTATTCTCGGAGGAGCTGACATTGTCAAGCTGTTTAAATGACTCTCGTTATTTACTTTTAAATTTTTAATTTTAGAAATTTTTTTTTGTGGTATATAATCCCATGTAAATTTTAAAAATTTTTAGTGCAAGGGAACAGAATAAAAANCGACAACGATAGATATTCATGTGTATAGGATTATATTTAAGAATTGTGCCATAAAAATAATTATTTTTTTACAGCTCGTAGAAATACTTAGGGCCATAGACCAATCTACCAGTAGCGCAGATAAAAATTTATCAATAATATTTTTTTTTGTGGTATATAATCCCCACGTAAATTTTAACAATTTTTATTGCAAGGGAACAGAATAGTCCTGGCTGAGACAGTTAGATTTTTTATTCTGTTCCCTTGCACTAAAAATTGTTAAAATTTACGTGGGATTATATACCAAAAAAAATCGTTTTTAAATTAAAAATAAAATCTTTACATTTACTATTAACTTTGTTAAAATTTCTATCTTAAGGAGAACGGTGGATTTTTACTTATTTTCGTCGAATTAGTGCTCTACAAGTTTTGAAATAAATAAATCCAAAGTTTACTGCTCGATATCGATCTAAAAGGTAATAATTAATTGCTAGTCCATTTGTATTAGAGAATCAATTTTCTCTAAAGAGTAGAAAAAATAAAACATATGCTAATTATTTGCTTCTTAAAAGTTTGTTCCAGATAACGATTATAAAATATCAGTTATATGTAATTCTAAATATTTAACTATTTCTCCTTTCCTAAAATAACAGGGAACAAACAAATTTAGCATTTAGCATTTACTCTTTGCAAAAATGAATTGTTCAATTTTATTGAGAAAATATTCAATATTAAAAATTTTAATCTATAGAGAAAGTTGTTACATAAGGCATACAGAGGTTGTGGCGATTATGCGAGGTGGTGGGAGCATAAAATTAAATAAATAAAAAACTTGAAGATTTGTTAGAGTTCATTGGCAACTGGTTACCATCAAATGGTGGATGATCAAAGTTTGAAGCCATGTTTTTTTTTACGCTCACATTTGTTTTTTTTTCTACAAATTTATAAGTTTCTCATGTAACTGCTTCATTTTATAATAGCAATTTTAATTTATTCTGCAAATTAATTCCACAAGTTGTCAACTCAAGCTAAAATATTTCTGTTCCATTCGAGGCACATGTCTGACAGGATAAATGGTTGACATCCCAACTGCTCCTCAAACATAGTCAAATCAGGAGTGGTTAAGGCACATGTCAACAACACCTTTTCTAAAGCTATTAAAAAAAAGAGAAAAACTCTTTCTCGTCCAATCAATTCTCCCAAAAGAAGTTATTGTTAACAGTTGAAAATTAATAGTCCCCTCATTCCCCGGACGGAAGATAAATCCAGTTTTAAATATGCAGGAGAACTGCCTTTCAATATTTTCCTTTGGAGGCCGCTATCCTCTGCAGGATTCCTTCTGATTTTTATTTATGATTTATTTTCAGCAAGCTGTGAGGCCCTCCAAATCCCCTTCCAGTCAATCTCTCGGGCCTGTCTCTCCCCACTAGGGCCGGAGTCACAGGCGAGACGGGCGGTGACAGGTTAATCCCACGCCACCTCTAATCCCCCAGGGACCCGGGAGGATTACTCTCGTTATAGGCGCTTATCTCGAAACTCCCAAAGGTTAATTATATACATATCGCTTCATTTACAGCTGCTGGGTCTGAGGACTTCTTCCCGCCAGTTTAGCGGGGTGGGAATCTGACACAGACTTTTTTAAGTAGGCAATTTGATTTTTTGAACATTTTTCGAAAGGAGGATTGCATCGAACTCCATATGGAGAACAATAGCAGTAGAGCTCAACCTTCTTAGTTACTTCTTTAAACAGTTCACTTAATATGAAAAGGTCTTTCCCTCAAATATAATAATTGTCTTGTATTATGATGCTTAGTTATTTTTAATAAAGTCTGTCACACAGAAGATGCGTTAACGAGACACATTTCCTGTACATCATTAAATATGGTCATAATTAAAATTTAATGAGTAATTTGATCTCAAGTGTCGAATAGAGAGAAAAATAAATGTTGTTTAGGTTGGTCCGATGGTGACTAGGAAAGTAAAAGTGGAGATAACACTCAATCCTCTAAATTCTCGAATATATTCTTCCTTAGTAAAACTTTAATAAAACGTGCAAAAATATTATATATAATATCTATAATGTATTAATTACTCAGTTTAGTTATCCCTAATTCTTCTCCCTTTCTTAGCCACTAAGAAACTCTTCTAGTTGTTTTAGATTCTATTTTAAAACTGTCTGACACTCGTCAATGAAGAAATATTTCAGAAATGTCATGAAAGTACCAAAACCAAGGCAGTTAGTCAGATATGATTGCTGTTATTTGAAGAATCCCTTACACATTTACCTCCCGTGACGATGGCAGCAAATGGGAGCAGAGCCGAGGGGGTTGCAAAGGGGTCAAGGACACTTGGTAAGGGCAGAATGGGGGGCGCGGATACTTCTGGGAACCCCCAGCCCTGTCAGACATATGATGGCACTTAAGTCTTCTAAAATTCACCTTGGTAAGGATTCCTTCTCGAGAGAAATAGCTTTCACTTGATGGCAAAGCTGTGCCACTTTAGCCCTCACAAAGGAAATTCAAATCTGAAGCCCTCATTGCAGGAATAGCACTTATTGCACTTCCCGGGTCATTTACTATTATCTATATTGTAATATATATATATATTTAGCCACCAATGAATGAACAA
>KZ807669.1:47669-59746 GCA_000696205.2 Oncopeltus fasciatus | reverse complement strand
TTTCTTAAATTTTAAGTTAAATGAAAATTTGACAAAAATTATTATTTTTAGTCAGTAGCAAACATAGTCATGGTATATAGAAAAAAATGTAATGAATATTAAAAATTAAGACCAGAGCAGAAGCAATAATTTAATTTGAATGTTGTCAATTAATTTATTCGAAATTTAAGCCAAAATAGCAATAATAATAAATAGGAATAATAAAGTAAGAAATATTGATTTTAATGAAAAGACTGTCAAATATTATACCTAATATAATAAAATATCATTAAGACTCTAGTGCTTATTTCTAGTAACTGTTAATCTATTTCTACTTTGTAGTTGTAAACATTCTTATGACTTGCCAAGACTTGAACAGTTGAACAGTATGAACTTCACCTATTACATCTCAAAAGCTATTTTCTTTCATTGTTTTTTTGTTTTTAGCATATCCTTTATTGATATCATATATATTACAACCGCACACATTTGATGTATATATATGTGTGTGTGTGTGTGTGTGTTTTCATGGGATCCATTATACATTAATTTGTTACAAGAGTAGTTACATTTCTAAAAAAGAATGTTTTATTTACATGATTACTTTAATATATATATAAGAATATATACTTTATATAAACTATATACAACTAAGTTTTCTACACATTAACAACTTTGATAGATAGACATTTACATAGATGGTTCTTTATAAACTAAATTTGCATAATGAACTAGAAAATATATTTTAATTATTAGATGAATCGGAGTAGGGACACTGGCCGTTCTCTCCCTCATGTCAATGCCACTCTCAGCCATTGAACAACATTGTGAGCAATTACAAAATGTTAACTTACTTACTTATAGAATTTAACAACCCAATAAATTAATTAAAATAAAACAAATTTTACATGTAAATAGAACGCTAAAAAAAAAAAAAACTTTAAATGTCACCAATATTTAACTTCTCTAAGAACCAAAGTAGAGCTCACTGTGAGCGGATATAGTACCTTGGTCACCCGAATACATTCCCATGGTAAGTGTTGTTTGCTTCTCGGAGGCAAGATCGATGGAGAGTTGAAGGAAACATTTCCTTGTGAAGAGAACTTGGGCAAGTGACTGTCGGCTACAGAAGGTGGTGTCCCCCCCTCTCCGCAGTCCGACAGACACTGAGAGTCAGCTCCATGCACTTTGCCCCTGAGACTCCTGTCTTCCCACTCCTCCTAGTCTACCAATCCTCTATCACCTTTCATCACCTATGGAGGATGCCCGTAAACACCCCTCTCCACACAACTGGATCCTTGAAAAGTATCTATCAAATACATTTTTTTTAATTGGTTTATTGAAGGGATTTTTTCTTTAAATTTAATTTTATTAGTTTCTAAAATAAAAATAAAAAGTCCGTCTCTCAGGCGCTGCTCCCATGTTTTGTTAAAGATGCATATAAATAAAGTTGACTNCAGTGTTATACAAAAAAGCTTATTAAGGAAAATATTTATGAACATAACTACTATAATTATTACATGTTTTTTGTTGGGGTTCGGTAAGGTAGATCCAATAAATATAATTTATAAAATGTGTATTTTTAAAAATTGTATTTCTTGGATCTACTTTGTTCGAACCCTAACAAAAAGTCTCTACTAATAATATCTGCTGTCAAAAAGCTCTCCATTTGAACACATAAATACTATAGGTGAGTACTCCTTTTCCGATTAGCATAAAGCTTGAACGCATAGTTTAGATTTTTATACGCTCATTTATGTGCAATGTACATAGTTTACACAGCTTTTGTGGGACAGAATTATTTGAAAAATAATTTTTCTTTTGGCAGATTTTCCATAGGAAAACCCAGCTACTCTACTATGTAGTTGGTAGCATGACATGATGCTACTGTAAAAAAATGACAACCAATCGTTGTATATATATATATTTGCCTGCACGCGCTTAGACCTGGGCCAATATTTAGAACCTAAATATCTTTATATTAAAGCCAAGAAAACAATTTTCAGAGCTAAGTAGATGTTGCATCTTGATTTAATTATTTTATATTCTATTGGTATTATATATTTTCCAATAAAAGCTTAATAAGGAAGATATTTAGGAATGTAACTAAGATGAATGAGTTCTTCCTCGACTGTTTCTTCCTGGTCAGTAAAGAGCCATTAAGTGTTCATTACGTTACACTCTCTATTGCTTATAATATATAATACTTCACTGACTCTTATTTATAACCTAAATGAATCATAGGATATCCCCACTCCTGCAGGACGGAGTTTATAAAACTTGATTTATCTCTGTTCCCAGGAGGATTTAATTGTGGTTGATTTAAGCTTAAAACTATTCATTCATCTTTATTACTGCATGATTCAATGGTGAAAATACAACATTTAGTCCTTCAATTCATCTTGGAGTCATAACAGTACGTCTCCATAAACAATATTATAAAATCCTCACAGTAGTAAAATGTTATAAACTTTTTTCTTTTACAAAAACATACTTGTTAAAAAAGAGCCTTGTTAATGAAATTGCAATAGCTGGGCGTTGTTAATAGAAAATGAGAAATCTGCTAAAAATACGCAGCTGCTCTGAAACGGACTTTGTAACTTCTGACTAGGATCAATGAAGAATTATATTTTTTTTCAATTATTAGATGATTTTAGTTGGGGTTCGGTCAAGGTAGATCCAAAAAAATACAAATTCAACAAAAGTGTATTTTTTAAAAGTTTTATAAAAGTTAACACTTTTGTTAATTTGTATATTTTTGGATCTACCTTGACCGAACCCCAACTAAAATCATCTAGTAATAATATCTACAGTCAAAAAACACTCCATTTTCTTTTCAATATTCGCATTTTGATGTCAACGTGAATAGCTTGATTTCTTCTAAGGAAATTCCTTTGAGACATATCAGTTGTGATCTGATTTTTGAGAGATCATGTTGAGTAAAGGATGTGAGAAAGTATTATTTCTCACGAGTGGGCCGTAGGAAGTCGAGCGACAAAATCGTGAAGCACTCGAGAAATCGGCCACATTTTCCAAGACTCCTCCGAGAATGGCTTCCTCCCTTCTTCACTGTTACACCACGTCACGGTTACCTGCACGAAACAGCCGTGTACTGTTCACAGCAGTGACAGTAGTGTAGGTACATGCCCTGCTCAAAGTATGTCACATATGGAGACGCAAGAGCACTTATAGCTGGCAATAACAGCTTGAGTCTGGAGGAAGGACGATGCTGTGAGAAAATTATGGTTCTCGAATTCTACACAATCGGATATTGTCGGATATGGTAGTTACTTGAGAACTGTTATTGTAGATCACATAGTGGACGACCAACTGTTCTCTCCGAAATCAAATAACATGCATATTTCAGAATCGGAATACTTATTTATGAAATATTATTGGTAATAATCAAGGTATTTAAATTTTTTGCATCCTTACTCCAATACAGCCATTTCGTTTTCAATCTCTAAATACTCTACTGAATTCCTGCTCTCCAATCGAGAATTATATTTATGTATTTTTTATTTCTAGTAAGAAAATATAGCTGTTCACTTGATTTCACATGTATTTACTGTGGTATCTACGATTTTCTGAGATTTTCCTCGATATTTAAAAATATATTTCGCTCAGATTTATATATATATATGCACACACACCTCTTGGTGAAACGTACCCACTAGGGAGCTCGTCTCCCGGGTGGCAGATGGGGGATCTTTCCGTGGAAGTCACACTCCTCGCAGGAGTAGTGGGGAGGGGGGAGGGGTTAGACCGGCCACCCCTTCCTCTGAAGGAATTTAAATATTCGGTGAGGAGGGGGGGGGGGGTACATCCCGAGAATACGGAGCCTCTAGCACTGGGCTTGTCACCCGTCTGGAGTATTCCAGAATTATCTGATTCACTGTAATCATACACAATAGTCTTAATCCTTCACAGCATGAAGGAGATTGAGAAAAAAAATGCACACACACGTTTTTATTTGACTTACGGAAAAGTTTATTGAGCATTATTGGTGCAAAATATAATTTTTTATTTATTTACCGTTTCTTCTTCCGGGTTTGACCGTGTCAAATTGTTGTTATTTGCCGAGCTTTCGCACATCATGTGATGGCTTCTTCAGGGCTGAAAAGAGAATGAGAGTTGAGTTATTTGCCGAGCTTTCGCACATCATGTGATGGTTTCTTCAGGGCTGAAAAGAGAATGAGAGTTGGTTATTTGCCGAGCTTTCGCATATCATGTGATGGCTTCTTCAGGGCTGAAAATAGAATGAGAGTTGTGAAATATAATTTTTTAATGTTTACGTTTCACCAGTGTTATACAAAAAAGCTTATTAAGGAAAATATTTATGAACATAACTACTATAATTATTACATGTTTTTTGTTGGGGTTCGGTAAGGTAGATCCAATAAATACAATTTATAAAATGTGTATTTTTTTAAATTGTATTTCTTGGATCTACTTTGATCGAACCCTAACAAAAAGTCTCTACTAATAATATCTGCGGTCAAAAAACTCACCATTTGAACACATAAATACTATAAGTGAGTACTCCCTTTCCGATTAGCATAAAGCTTGAACACACAGTTTAGATTTTTATACCTTATACGCTCATTTATATGCAATGCACATAGTTTACACAGCTTTTGTGGGACAGAATTATTTGAAAAATAATTTTTCTTTTGGCAGATTTTCCATAGGAAAACCCAGCTACTCTACTATGTAGTTGGTAGCATGACATGATGCTACTGTAAAAAAATGACAACCAATCGTTGTATATATATATATTTGCCTGCACGCGCTTAGACCTGGGCCAATATTTAGAACCTAAATATCTTTATATTAAAGCCAAGAAAACAATTTTCAGAGCTAAGTAGATGTTGCATCTTGATTTAATTATTTTATATTCTATTGGTATTATATATTTTCCAATAAAAGCTTAATAAGGAAGATATTTAGGAATGTAACTAAGATGAATGAGTTCTTCCTCGACTGTTTCTTCCTGGTCAGTAAAGAGCCATTAAGTGTTCATTACGTTACACTCTCTATTGCTTATAATATATAATACTTCACTGACTCTTATTTATAACCTAAATGAATCATAGGATATCCCCACTCCTGCAGGACGGAGTTTATAAAACTTGATTTATCTCTGTTCCCAGGAGGATTTAATTGTGGTTGATTTAAGCTTAAAACTATTCATTCAACTTTATTACTGCATGATTCAATGGTGAAAATACAACATTTAGTCCTTCAATTCATCTTGGAGTCATAACAGTACGTCTCCATAAACAAAAAAATGTGTTGTACATTATTTATAGAATATTTTTGTGAAATTGTTGTTGACTTATCATTTTGATATTATCACCCTGCTATTCACCTTTCGTTTTAGAATTCTTCTTCAAGATTAGAGTCAACAGTGAATATGTATTTGGAAGTAAAATTGTCATTCCGAGCTTAAGATAAATTTGGGAGGTTTCCTTTCATCTAACTGGGCATTTTCAAGATCGGTCCCCCAGCAAAGCCTCTTCTTAAGTTAATAAATAAATGTCTATCATAACGTAACCATCATCAAAGCGATTAATCGTAGAACAACGCCTAGGTAAGCCCGCTCAGTACCTGTCTATTTCTTTTTATGTTTGCGACAAGAATCTCTCAAAAAGAATGCTTGAAAATGCCTCGGAGTGCACGAAAGGAGTGAAATTCCTCTATAATTGTGACAGTCAGTTATGTCACCTTTCTTGTGCAATGGGCAGGTAATAGCTTTCGTCCAATCGACAGGCATTTTTTTTTTCCTTCTCTCAGATGGATATGATGATGGTCAAGAAGTCCATACTTCATCGTCTCTCCACCATTTGCGTTAGTCCATCTTTTAGTCAATAAGCATGGTGAGAAATCAGTTTGGATTTAGTTAAGAGAATTAGAGTAAACATTTCAATGAGATCATAATCACAGGTCACATTTAATTCCAACTTATAAACATTTCATTGGGATTTTAACTTAATTTTGACCATTTTATAAATGACAGACCGATAGAATTGGGAGAATATTTAAGAACTTCAAAAACCAAATAAATTTCTAAGCATAATTACAGATATCTGACTAAATTAGTCCTTAAGTATCCAGGTAGCAGTGAGTGGAAAGGGTAAAATCAGTAAGGCTGGATTAGACTGTTCGGCAGGGAAGTGGCAGAGAGCGCTCAAAATGTTTTGATATATTATTATATTTGCGTTTTGTTAACAGTTTTAAAACCATGAACGTTAGAATTATACTCTTTTAACCTATTATGTACTATACATTTTTGACACAACACTCATAATAACGCATATGTATTTACCGTTTCTTCTTCCGGGTTGGACCGTGTCAAGTTGTTGATGGTTGCCGAGCTTTCGCACATCATCCAGTTGGATTTTTAAATCTCTCTTTTACAACTCTCATTCTCTATTCAGCCCTGAAGAAGCCATCACATGATGTGCGAAAGCTCGGCAAATATCAACAGTTTGACACGGTCCAACCCGGAAAAAGAAACGGTAAATACATACCACCTGGATTTTTAAATCTCTCTTTTACAACTCTCATTCTCTTTTCAGCCCTGAAGAAGCCATCACATGATGTGCAAAAGCTCGGCAACTATCGACAACCTGACACGGTCCAACGCGGAAGAAGAAACGGTAAATACATACCACCTGGATTTTTAAATCTCTCTTTTACAACACTCATTCTCTTTTCAGCCCTGAAGAAGTCATCACATGATGTGCGAAAGCTCGGCAAATATCAATAACTTGACACGGTCCAATCCGGAAGAAGAAACGAATATATAGTTAACTATTTAATTTGTTTTTCCTTTAAACGCTTATTTATCAGAAGTAAGCCATAGATAAATTAAAAAACTCCTAAATTAATTTCAAAATTATTATATAACATTATATGTATCCGTTTTGTCATTCCCAGCTTATAAGATAAAATTCATCATTTACTCTTTATCTATATGCATCATAAATTGAAATATGAAATTGATAATTTCATACTGTTATTTAAAAAAAAAATTTTTTTTGTAACTTTTAAAAGAAATATATATTAAATATGTTAAAAAATTATATTTTTCTCTATCTGTTCTCTACTATTGGTCTTATAAGACGAAAAAGGTCTATGGTAACAAGAATAAGAATAAATACTCAAACATTAAACTATTTTTTAATTGGTCTATACCCATTCCCTTTCACCCTCTTAAACATTTAATCAGAAAAAAATAATTCATTCAATGGATTATAATACAAAGCTTAAAATAAATAAACAAATAAATAAAAAATGTAGATTGGATATTCAAAAAACATATGATCAGTATCACAATCCTGAATGTTCTGGAAATATTCGTAAATATATTTCTCAATTTGTCTCTTACATAAATATGTTCATAAAAAAAAAGAAAAGGAATTCTGAAAAAACATTATGGTGCCAATATGTTCTAATCAATCTGAATAGCTTCATTTTCTTGGCTGTTTGGTTTTTAAGTAAGCTAAAATGGAACATTTTGTGGAGTGGTATGAAAATTTGTATGTATCACTGTGGAAATCCGTTGTAAAATATTGACTTTTGACCGTTTGAAAGAAATGATAAACTACATATCCAAAGTGAGCACATAAGCTCTTAGGTCTACATGTGTATCCTTTTTGACAATAACAGTTTATTGTTAAGTAGAACGATATGTGAGCTAGTGTTAAATAATGTATGCTAGTAGATATTATAGGAAATTCCAGCAGCTGTCTACGACTGGAGGGCTGGCTTTATTTAATTTGTCTAATTGGAGGGGGAAGCCGAGATTCCAGTAGCTCTGACGTTTTCTGGACGGCGAGTAGTCCTCCAGGATGGCCTGTATTAATCATTACAAATGAATGGTTCCGTCTAACGGGTCCTCCTACAGGCTGTCCCTAGTCGCCTGATAAGGGGTTCTGATAAGAGACTCAGAGAGGAAGAGTGAGGTGGACCAGGAGAAGTGTGTGTGAGAGAGAGAGAGAGAGACATTATTAGGGTTTTTTGTGAGGGGGGCCAAGAGGAAGGATGGAGGTCCTAGTCGAGGAGACAAGCCGTTATCCTGCCCACCTCTCAGCCACTACCATCTTCCTCAAATTCAGATATCCTTGGCGACTGGTTAACTCTTATCTCTTTACTTCCCTTGACTGTTCTGTGGAACATGGCTAGGCATGTGCCAAGCCCGGCTGTAATGTCCGCTGAAACAGATCATGTTCTCTCAAGGAGGCTCTTTCGCAGAGTTTAGTGGAGGATTCCCGTCCCGTCATTCAGGAGAAGTTGAGGCCGCTTATATCATGGCAGTATTGATAACACTGGGAAACACATTTTTTGTTAAGTTAGATCTGACACTGCATTATCAGTAATTCTTGTCGTCTGAATCTGAGAAAAACCTTAGATTTAGTCTATCACGTGAACTTTTTAAACTACAGGATATCCTCAGAAATCATAAAAATCAAGCATTTAAAAGAACATAAAGTAAAAACGTACCAAATATACAGTTTACAAAACATTTAATGTAAGTTAAATCGAGTTCATACATATAAAATTGTTTAATTAATGAACAGTACTTAAAAATTAAGATACAAATTTGCGTTTGTAGCTTATTCTGGTGTGTTTAGTTTGTGTACATTCGCGCTTGATGCTCCAACAATAGTCAGCCATCATATGTGCGCCCCATCTACCTTGATACCTTGATTTCATGACCCTCAAATCTTGATGGAAACGTTCACCTTGCTCATCACTCTCTGCACAAAGATTGTCCGGGAAATTAGCAAGGTGGCTGTGTAAAATATGCAATCTAATGTTCACTTTGCAACCAAGCTTTTGGAAGCTTTCCTAGAGTTACTGGACAATTTCGGAGTAATTCAGTGCTCATGTATTTCCAAGAAAGTCTTTAACAATATTTTTGAATACCATATCTGTATTCCCCTTCTTCCAAAGAGGGAAATTCATTGAAAACTGGCACGGGGACTTCGGTTGAACGTGGTTCTGGGCGTATAGCTGACGGTAAACTAGTATACTATATTTTACATTTGTTTTTCTTAATATATATCACGATGTTTTCACTATACAAAAGTAACAATAACTTGAATGATCTTTGGGCTCGCGCCAAATCATAGGTATACCAAATGGAAGATTAGCAAGTGTTCCCTTGGTCCACATCCGTAAACCCTCAACACACTATTTACAGATTTTAAGAGGTGCCTATGCTTTATTTTGATCACCAAGTTTCATTTTAAAATAGGCAAAATATGCTTGTATGACAAATGTACTGATGTTTGTCCTTTAACTGGGAATGGTAAAACTGTCATATATATAACAAAACGAGTCGGTGCTGTTTTCGCACTTTTGACGTGTAGGAGCAGAGGTAGCCAAAAGGAAACGTTTCAGTTCAAACACACTATGTAGTTCTGTACAGTTCCGCAACGAAATACTAAATACTGCTTACCGACACACAACGTTTCACCACAGTATAACAGACGTAACTAAACAGGCAGTAACCAACGTGCGCCCCACCCACATATAGACCGAAAATGACGTGATCGAAGAAAACTAAAAACAGTTTTGAAACCAACATGCCTAATTCTATAGAAAAAAGCTAAATAATCTAACTCAACAATTTGAGAGTCCACTAAGGTGGATTATCTGTTAATAGTTTTGCCGGTGAATGACTCCCTGCGGACTATCTAAACCGTGTGTGCGATAAAGATGAATGACTGCCAAGAAGGAACAAAATAATAAATAAAATATAAGAAAATAATTCATACCAAAAAAGTTTTTCTCATAAATGACGAAATAAATTTTGTTTTTTCTTTATTTAGAACATTATAGTTCAAGAAGACTCTGTTAGATAATTTATAGTAAACCTATTAAAGGGTATTTTTAGGGCGTAATAACCTCCAAGAAGTTGATTGCCCTCCAATGATCCACTACTACTCTGTTAGTCTGTTAGAAGAAAGTTTATTTTCTTCTTCTTCCTAAATTTTAAAATTATCCAAATCCTTCTATTCAATCTTAAATTGTAATACTGCTGATTTCGGGCATAAGTGACTCGCAGATAGGTTTTGACTGGGCTGGGATCGGATGATGGTATGACGTCAGAACACAGTAGAGGCACGAGCTCACGTAGCGCAGTAGGCTTGAGGAAAACTGGAACGCTAGAGCTATTGCGTCACACATCCTAGCATAATTAGACCCGACGTTGGGGAAGAAATACCAACTAATCTCCTACCACCGCCCACGCACCCTCTTGGGTAAGGATGCATACCGGACACCGGTCTCATTGGGTGAACCTGATATACCTATAGCAGTGGATTATAGTGGGGAACTATCCCGATTGGCCAGTCAGCCATAAAGGCAGGCATCTCAGACACAGAAGTTTTCTTGGCGGCAAAAAACAACATACTCTAAATTAGTTGGTAAATAAAGTCAGTTGGCTTCTCGCCAAACTAAATGTTAAAAATACTCCCATAAATTTACGTCTGCATTAATATATACAAATTTACATTTTTAAATCGGATTCAAGTTTTGTAATAAGCTGTGAATGAGCAGAATATGTATGAACAAGAAACTCCTCACTCGGGAGGAGAACCTACAAAATTAAAACGACTATAATAGAAAATTTGTTAATAATGAGATTGAGAGAATGTTTGTTTGACCCACTATCTATATTTTTCTTAAAATAATCATTTAGAAAAATAAAAATTGTGTAATTAAAGATTACATATTGGATTGTAAAAATAATATTTTCCTTTAGCCCAAACTCTATCCAGTATTACCCATCCTGATGATCCACCATGTCGCCTGAATAGGAAATGGCCCCGTGATCTTCTCATTGCACATACTTCATAAAAAAAAGTAATATGAAGAGAAAAAACAATAAAAAAACAAAACAAACCTATGTATTGTAAATAGAGATTTAGGAGTTCTGCCATTGGGCAGCTTCTCCATCAAGCGAAGTACATGCTAAGTTCTTTCTTTTTTTTTTNGAATAAGTTACCAGCAGAAAAAGTATTATTTTGTGCTTATGTGTTGTTGTAGTATGTGTGTGTATAAATTTATGCATGTATCTAGTAAATAGATAAAGTCTTTGATAAATACATTTCATTTATGAGGATTAACTTATACTGTGAATATTAACCAGAACATTACTAGATACAATAAATGTAGAAAGTAAAATATAATAAAGTTTGAAATAAAAAAAATTGTTCTTGCGAATCGGTTACAGTTAAAATTATTCCAAGGAGAATAGATTTTCTCAGCCAAAAAAAAAATTACCAGAGATGACCCTATGATTTTTTCATTAATCTGATAATATATAGTGTAATGAAGGTATTTTGTAGTTAACGATATAATTAATCGGATGTAATTAATAATTAGTACGTAAAGAGCTCATAAATTCAAAAATCTTGAAAATAAGAGTGTTATTCAAAAGTGATTTTACACCATTTTGATGGTTTCATTTTTTAATTTAATTTTTTGAATTCCTGATATTTGATTAATAATGCCCATTTCAGATAAAAGACTAGAAAACGAGCAGAGAAAATTAGACAAATAGACTAGACAAGTAGAGTATACAACTGAAGTCGAGTAGACGAATAGAGGAGGCAAGTAGAATAGACAAGTAGAGTAGACGTGTAGAGACGAAAAGACGAATAGAGGAGGCAAGTAGAATAGACGAGTAGAGTAGACGTGAAGAGACAAAAAGACGAATAGAGGAGGAAAGTTGAATAGACAAGTAGAGTAGACGTGTAGAGACGAAAAGACGAATAGAGGAGGCAAATAGAATAAACAAGTAGAGTAGACGTGTAGAGAGAATAAGACGAATAGAGGAGGAAAGTTGAATAGACAAGTAGAGTAGACGTGAAGAGACGAAAAGACGAATAGAGGAGGAAATTTGAATAGACAAGTAGAGTAGACGTGTAGAGACGAATAGAGGAATAGAGGAGGCAAGTAGAATAGACAAGTAGAGTAGACGTGTAGAGACGAAAAGACGAATAGAGGAGGCAAGTAGAATAGACAAGTAGAGTAGACGTGTAGAGACAAAAAGACGAATAGAGGAGGCAAGTAGAATAGAC
>KZ807669.1:30974-44514 GCA_000696205.2 Oncopeltus fasciatus | reverse complement strand
TTAAAAAATTAATGTAATATTTTAAAACCTATTGTTATATAGTTGTTAAATTGATTACTATTATTTTTTTTTAACTGCCTTTGAAACACTTTTTTGACTCTCTTATATAAATGAGGTAATAGAATAAACTGTCTACTTAAATGATTTTTTTATTTGAAAGATTTTTAAGCTGACAAATACAAACGTTCTTCACGTATGAACTAAGTATTAATAATCTATTAATATTTCTCATGTTTTTTTTGTTTTTTTAAAGACAGAAAAAATTATGAAAGTAAAAATTATTATTAAATTAATCTTAGTTTGGGCTAAGTAAGATCCATTGGCTCTCACACATCGTACATTTAAAAAAAAATTAATAAATCTTTATTTATTACATTCTGTTACTAAACATCTTGCAATTTGATGATTTAAAATAAATATACATATACAAAAAAATATAAATAAAATAAAAGAAAAAAATATATAATAAAATAAAAATAAATAAATGGTCATCACTGTGGTTTATCAACAATAAAACAAATAAATGGTCATCACTGTACCAGGGAGAAGAGGACCATCGACCCCACTCCCAATTTATTTACTAAAATAATTTTTCAATAGATTTGAGTAACTGAAAGATATCAAATAAAATAAGTAATATAATCATTGTTAGATATAAACAAAAGCGCAGACTTGCTGGTCTGTTCAATTCTTTGGAGATAAAGTTTTATAACTTTAAAATAACTAAGTGATTTGTTCGATTCAATTAATATAATTCCTTATTGCAGTAAAAGTTCAGTAGGAAAACGGGGAAATTATTCAGTAGATAGTAGACTAAGTGCAGTCAAGGTTTGCTGTTGACAGCTGTCAGAAGCCATTTCACATCAAGTAGTAGGTTTTCTTCATGTCTGCGTTACCAAAGGCCAATGTGTGAATCACCGCAATTACGTCTGATCACTGTCAAAGGAACTGTTATTTAGGTGTCTCTATAGATTCTGTAACGATCATTCGTGGCAGCCAATGAATTCACGAAGGAAATAACGTCTCTTTTTCACTGAGGTGATTCCTGTCAACCCCTTCTGTGATTCACCCGTCTCCCACAGGAAGGCCGAAGACACAGGAACAATACCAGTAAAATGAAATATAACTGCTTATCTAACATTATCAGCTTTGCACCGGTAATTACTAGACTGGAAATAGTTCCATAGGGTAATGCTGTTTAAAAAAATATCAGAAACATTAGCTATATATTATTAGATGTTTTTTGTTGAAGTTCGGTCAAGATGATAAAAAAAAAAAAAAAAAAAAAAAAAAATACAAATTTAAAATAAAATGTGTATTTTTAAAATAATCTTCCAACGTTTCGGCTTACATTGTTCTGGAAATTTCATCAGTCATCGAAATGTGATCTTAAGGACACAACGTCCTCTCTGTCCGTCATGATGCCCTGGAAATGGCTTACAATGTAAGCCGAAACGTTGGAAGATAATTTAAAAAATACACTTTTTTTTTAATTTGTATTTTTTTTTTGATCAACCTTACGGAATCCGAACAAAAAAAAACATCTAATAACAATATCTACAGTAAAAAAGATAAAATTCTCCAATTAGCTATACACGTATAGAAAACGTTTTTGAATTTTTTTTTTTTTTTTAACACTCATAATTTCTCTAAAACTCGGATTTTAGATTTTATTATTCTCTTTGTATGAATAGTTTAACTATTTAACGACCTCATAATGTTGATTTTTGAATAACGAATGAATTTTAAACATTTTCAGATAAATACATGGAGGCAATGCTTGGTTGTCTTAACTCCTGATGAAAAACAAACTCAAATTTATATATTCTGTTTTAGCCTAAATGTTTAGTTCTCATGATTTTTCAACTATCCCATGTACGATACATAATTTTAATCTGTTATTTGTTCTAATAATAATTTAAAAGATTATTAGTAGAATCTATATATATTTTGTGTTTGAAATTTAGTAATTACACTGTGAAAAAATTCGTCAAAAAAAAAGTCAAAAGTAACTTGAGTGTCGATAGAATTTAGTGTTAGTAAAAAGAACAGTAAAAAAGAGGAAAAAATTTGAATTAGGAAAATGATTTTAGATTGCAAAGATTTTAGGTGTAAAAAAATCTAATTTTCAAACGTAACATAAAAACAAAAATGTATTTAGATAAGATATGAATATAACTAAGTAGGCAGAGCGCTTATTCTTTCTTTCTTGTCACTCGATAGCATATAGGATATATTTTCTCATTTACGCCGATATATGTTAATGAAACATGGGGTTACTTCTTGAATTACACAGCTTTTTGAGGGAGAGGCTTTTTAATTTGCCTTATTTAAGTATAGTTATCATGCTAATAATTTAAAAGTAGTTTTCATCACATATTTTTTTACATTTCAAGGATTCCTGTGCCTGTATTTCCTTGTTTCGCCATATTTTCTGTGGGAGGAATATACACGTTGACCTATTACTTATATTATTATTGTGAATGTAGAATCAAAATAAACATTTAAAATTTTGCTTTGTTTCTATTATATTTCTATAAAATTAAAGTATACAGAGTGATACAAAGAGCTATGGAGACAGTAAGTCGTAAATCGATTTGTCTCAAGCTATAAATCAGTTAAGGTTTACATTGGATAATTGTAATAACTTAATCAATCACATTTGAAACTGATTTGCCGTTTAATTCAATCAATAAGTAGAGCACAGAGTTGGGCACTTCAGATTTTTCCCTTTAGATCTTTGTAAAGAAATCTGAAGATATGAAAGGGATTATCTACAACTTTACCGGAAGCAGTGCGCTAAGCTTCTTTGTAACCAGTTCACTAGTTCTCTGTAGATAGTGAAAAATCATTGATGTATGCAAATCAGTAATGAGACATTCAAATCTTGCAGATGGATTTCCAGTATCACGACTTATGCTTGTTCTGTGAGCTTATAGTTAAATAAAAAGAAAGAAAAGTGTTTTATTTTTCAAATTTATTTGACGAAGAGCTCAACCAGTTTCCGTAAAACACCTCTACAGGCTAGGTGTATACCCTGATATGTCTCGACACAGTTGAAGTCCGCAGGGGTGTTTTGTCTCTTCTCAGAGCTCCTGAACGAGACACTTTGGAAGTCGAAAACAATAAAGCTACTTGTCAAAATAAACTTGATGTTTTAATTTCATTCACGTACTGACCTTGCTGCAATTACTTTGCAGCAGTGAAAGGCATGAATGCATATCTTAAGATTGCATTCATGTTCTTATATGTTATGCAAGTGCAGGGTAATGTGATAGGTTGTTAGAGAGCCTGGACTCGGCAATGCCATGCAAGGCTTCCTAGAGGCGGAAGTTGGGGGGCGGGACTCGAACCCAAGGGCGTCACGGATCGAGGAACTCGCCTCTGCCACCCTCACAAACCTCTGCTGGCGGTCGTAGAGGAAGGACAATAGTCGACATGAGTGAAAATATCAAATTTGAGTTATTACTGAAAAATCTCTGTATGATCAGGTAACATTATAACAACAAAAATATAACATTTTTAAAAGTTTACAAAAAAGTAAAAATCTTCTCAAATGGTTCTGAGATGATTTTAGTTGGGGTTCGGTCAAGGTAGATCCAAAAAACAAAAATTTAAAAAATGTATTTTTTAATAAAGGATTTAAATTATAAATTTGTGTTTTTTGGATCTACCTTGACCGAACCCCAACTTAAAATCATCTCAGAATAATATCTACGGTAAAAAAAAAAACTCTTCTTAAATGGTGTTTGAATAAATTGGTACTAGCTACTGGTCTAGCTCTTGACAGGCCGGGAAGGGAGAGTGAAACCGTCATCCATCTTAGTTTTATTCGTAAATATATAGCATTTATTTTTATTTGTTAATATCTTATTTTATTCTTGTAGAAATACCACTAAGCACTTGAAAATTACATTTTACTTCCATTACATTCCTTAATTTTTTCATAACTAAAACATAACTTCTCAATTATTAATTTTTATCGAAACCCATCAACTCTAGATAGATTTAAATTCAAAATGAATTATCATACCTTCTATTACCCGTCTTCATTGGTTTCTGCCACCAATTCAACTCTGAATACAGACAGTGATAGTGAATACATGCATTTGGCCAAGAAGTTGGACAATGTCCGAAAGCGCTTGCCAACAGAAGATGGTTTGCAGAAACCAATGAAGACAGATAATAGAAGGTATGAAAGTTCTATATTCATTGGTAGTCATAATAACCCTTTAGATTATTTATCAAAATGAATTTCTTCGAAGAAAGAAAGAAAATTCGGTATTTTTTTTTTTCATGATTATTTTGAACCAAGAAACTTAAAGACAATGACGGATCAAATTATCTTCCATTATTATCCTACATACGGTCGCTGGAGACTGTGTAATTATAATTTTTAAAAAAATGTCCGCCACGTAGGAGCTGCGTAATTTCTGTATGTTTTCCATGATTGAAACAAAGATGGGCTTAAATAACAGTAAATGTCAAAATTAAACCCAAAAGCCAGAGAAGACAAAAAGGGAGGACCACTGAAGTTTGATAGGAACTAGTAGGAAGGAAGGAGTGGGGGGATCGCTCATTTATCGTAGCTACATTTGTGTCTCTCCCTGCAATAGCGTTTTTTGTATTAAGAAAAAATAAATAAAATAAAGAAGAAAATTAAGTATACACCTTTGATTTATCATCATATGAGGTCCACCCTCTTTTCCATCTGATTCTATTTAAAAATTAATC
Organism: Oncopeltus fasciatus; assembly: GCA_000696205.2. Taxonomy (NCBI): domain Eukaryota; kingdom Metazoa; phylum Arthropoda; class Insecta; order Hemiptera; family Lygaeidae; genus Oncopeltus; species Oncopeltus fasciatus. The sequence goes on along the minus strand of KZ807669.1, from coordinate 39,780 downwards.
ATTTTAAGAATTTAAAATTAAAAGCTTAACACTTTAAATTTATTAAAATAAATGTAGTGTAAAAGATTCTAAATTGAACTTTGAATTGAATAAGTATTATAGGCGGATAGTGAATAATTACTATGAATAATATATAAATTTTTTTTTTTAAATCAGGCGGAATGAACGGTTAACTACCCACATAGGTGTAAAGAAAACAAGTTTAGGCCATGGCGAAACTCGAACCCGCATTTTCTAATTCTGAATAATTTTTCTCTTAAAATAATAATTGTAAATCATACTACATGGATTATTATTACCCACATACATACGGACCGTAGGAAAATAAATGTATTCGTGACTTGTGTTTCACTCCCCTCCCCACCAACCACAAGTGTCTGGACTAGTTATTTTTTTCTTTATCTAACGGTACATTACGCCTTCTTTGGAATTCATAAGTTTTATTTTCTATTTGCTTTATTTTTTCCTCCAATTTAATCACCATAGTGCATGTAAGGTGGGGCTATTTTTAGGTAGTCATTCTAATTTAAACAACCATGGAACTATGCAATCCCTTATTTCTCGATTAAGACACTCCAAAGGTGTCGACTACGACTAACAGAACCCTACGATTAAGCTGACGCTTTTAAAATATGTTTTTTTCCCACAATAAATAAGTAATTGAAACAATTTACAATAATTTACAAATTGTGATTTTTTCAAGAGGCACCATCCATAGTATCCCTAAACTTTTTTATTTGAAGTACTAGTCGTAGATAATTAATAAAAAAATAAGTGCCTATCTTATCTGAATATAGGTAAGAATCTGAAGAAGGAAATAAAACAGCATGTTAAAAATATCTAAATAGTATTTATATGAAATGTGTCCGAACAACATTTTTTTCTAAGAAGCCGGAGAAATATTTAGTTTAGAGTAAATAACAAAAGACATATTTTTTTGTTAATAAAAAAAAAATTGTAGGATTTACAGAGCAAATTGGGACTGGGGCTTACCTGAACAAAAAAAATTTTAATTTTACTGCCTAGAAGCCACAATTTTGGGCATGTCACCTTTAATTTCAAATTCAAAAATTGATGCCGTTATGAAGTGAAATTGAACGAAAAAGAATGAGGGATTATCTGACAGGTAAATTGTGAGTAAAAATTTTCTTTTTTTTTAATGTAACGGGCATGATATGTAGTTAGGAAGATGAAATCAAACAATTATGTGGTTATTGGTATACGAAACATTTAAGGAGTTACAGAGGGAAAATAAACAATTAAAAGTGGGGGGTTTAACTGACCCTTAAATTTTTATTTAAGACATGGTAGTTGCAATTAGTTGTTTTTCCTAATGAAATTTAAGTATCAGCGATCCTAAGAGCATATTTTATAGCACTAGTTCAAGTGCCACATTTTTTTTTATGTAAACTTTTATTTATTCCTTACATTCTGTTAAATAAAAAAAAAATTTGTAATTTGGTTACAATGAAATTAAAAATGACATTCAAAGTCAATCACATGAGGAGAGAAGGTGACCAATGATACCACTCTCAAATTATTTACTGACTATGTCCTCAGGAGGTCACGGGGCCATCTTCGTTTGAGCCGACGGGGAGGGTTGTAGGGGTTGGAGTTGGAAGACAAGGTCTGTGCGAGTGGAGTAGGATGGTATGACTGTTTACTGTAGTAAAGGGTGAACGGGAAGAAATGAGATCTTGAACAAATGGAATATTAAGATCGTGGTGAAGGGAAGAAGTAACACGTTAACGAGAAAAATAAGAAATAAATAAAAAGCCTCATTCATTAACAAAAAACTTCAATGACATGTGAGCTATACAAACTCTCACATTAAATAAATACTCATGAATAAGAAGTCCAATCTTACGATAGAAAACAAACTGATGCTCTACAGAACCTTATTACGACCAATCTGGACTTACGGAGTAGAAATCTTGGGTGCCGTCAAGCCTTCCAACATCCAAAGTATCCAATCCTTTCAATCCAAAATCCTGAGAATAATCGCAAATGCTTCCTATTACGTGTCCAATTCATCCCTTCACCACGATCTTAATATCCCTTTTGTACAAGACTTCATTTCTTCCCGCTTCACCCTTTTCCACAGTAAACTGCCATTCCATCCTAATCCATTAGCACAGACCATGTCTTCCAACTCCATCCCCTACAAACCTCCCCGTCGACTCGAACGAAGATGGCCCCGTGACCTCCTGGGGACATAATCTGTAAATATTTTGAGAGTGGAGTCATTGGTCACCTTCTCTCCTCATTTTATTGACATTGAAAGTCTTTTTTTTTTAACTCATTGTGGTGATCAAATTACAAAATGTTTTAATTTAACAGAATGTAATAAATAAATAAAAGTTTATAAAAAAAATTAAATAAATTAACACAGTTTAACTGATGCAATTAAATGTTACCAAAATAGGTTGTGAATCATTAATTTCTATATGTGTGCCATTGGGAGCCAATAAGTTACCAATCATTGTTCAATTAATCAGAGCCATGAGAGATCTCGAACATGTGTTCCGCCCATCTGTGTACTGCTTACCCAACGACTGACGGACATGGAAGGACAAGCACGGCTATATCTCTGTGGGAGGTTTCGGAACGTCCACGGAGCCTCGCAACCTTCCATAACTGCATCCGACCACTTTCCAATCTGAAGGTACGAAGAAAGTTCCTTCACCTTTGGAAGGCATTGCCGACAAGCAGAAAGCCACATGCCTAGAATACTTTTTTTTTTTTTTTGTCATTCTTTAGTAGCTTTGGTTATCGCACTCTCTTTGAGAAGTTTCAGATGCTAGAGCCGCCAGACTCCTGTTGGACGTCAGCCATCTGTTGGGCTATGTTTCAGCAAGTGGGAGAGGGTTAAGTAAAGGGTGTCCCAAAATTAACTCAAGACTTGAATTAAAAAGAAAAGTTTTAAGTCTTTTTATTCTTATTATTTATTGAATCATAAAGTGCATAGAATAGTGTTATTTATAGAATAACAAATCGGGCAAATGGTCTTAACGGCTTTACATGCACATTCGCACTCGTTTGTCGAAGTTTTCCATGAACATTTTGCATAAATGTAGCTGAATTTTGTGTATGCAGCATTGAATCCCCTCTTTTAATTTACGAGTTCTTGACATAAACCTGTGATGACAAACAACCCCTTAAAAAGAAATCTAATTGTGTAAAAGTAAAATTACACGTTCTAGGGGGCTAATTCTGAACTCCGAGACGATAGAGTACACACACACAAGAAATGTCTCTTGCAGTAATTGATTTGTTTCATGGGCAGTGTGGCAAACACATTTGCCCGATGTGTTATTCCATAAATAATCTTATTTTGCTTACTTTATTTTTCAATAAAAAATAACTATAAAATGTCTAAAAAAAACTATGTTTTCTATTAAATTTAAATCTTGCATTAATTTTGGGACACACATATATAAGGCTTGTGCGAGCACAAAATCAACAGAAATTTGATATTCAGAATATTTAAAAAAAAAAACCTAATCATGCCAGTCGTGTGGCTTTTGAAAAATTCCTAAATAATTCACAGATTATTAAATATATATATATATATATATATATATATATATATATACACACACATATGTTTTTCGGGAATAACGCCTATAATTTTTAAAATGAATCTACCAAATTCGTTATGATTTTGATAATTGTTATTGTCAGTTGGGAAAAGTATAGAGAAATACCACATTAAGAAATCTAGTCACTGTTACAGTTAAGAAAAAAAATAATGAATTCTAAACTCTATAAAGTTTAGTATTTAAACGTTTATAACCTTAATATAAAATATAATGAGCATATTACGGAAAATTAAGGAATATCATTAAAAAAAGTAATTTTAAGTGTTAAAGGTTTAGATTTTTCCCTGATTCTGCGTATGAGAAGCCAATTTTTGAGTCAGTTCAAAATTCCTATATGTCTGTGTGTAAGTTAAAGTACAAGTTTCCAAATTTTTAAAAATTAGAAAATCAAATTTTTATTTATATCTTATTCCCTAATAATTCTTCGTGAATTATTAATTTAACATTTATTCTTGAAAACAATTTTACGAAATACCCATATATTTAAAAACTAATAGAAGAGCAATATTCAAAAATGAAACCAGAACTACTAACCCCCCTCCCTTCTTAGATCTCTCTGGTCATTTAATACTGTCAATATCGTCTTAATTTAAATAATAAAATATGCTCATTATACACTGCTCCCGAATGACAAACAGTCTTAAAGCATATATTGTCCAAACTTATCATTTTTAGAAATGGTAAAATCAAAATAATTAATATAACTTACCTAGGAAAATTTTCCTTAAAACCATCAGGACAATATTCATTCAAAATACCTGAAACAAATCATAAATAGTTCATTAATACTTTTATTATCATGAAATAAATATAAATAATTGTATTAATACTTGTATTCTTATAAAATAGATATAAATGATTTTAAACACATGCTAAATAATTATATATATAATTATTTAGCATGTGTTTAAAATCGCAGGACATTTAGTCACCTCGTTTGAATGATAGTGTGCGTGTGGCTAGACCTCAGAGATCTATTCGTACGTCAACTCATTTGAGAAATTTGACCTCGTATATTTTATTATATAACATGAAAAGACGCTTAGAAAGGAATAAGAATCTAGCGTGAAGGATTCTTGTGCCTCCCTACCCCTCACATCACAGTCTGTCTACAGCCAGCCTCAGCGTCATTAACTGTTCCCTTCATTTAAATCAAACAGGTCAGTGTCTATCATTTGAGTTAATTACAATGGACCCTTCGTGATATGTTTAGTTTATACTTCTCGACTGATTTTATCTTATTTAAGCTAATGTTCATTATTTGTAAAATTTCACTACAATAATTTTATATATATATAATATATAATATTGTTTTAGAGAATTAAACTACAATTAGGTGTTTTTCTTAATCAAATTTGGCATATAGCTATTGAATGTAAATTTAAAAAAAAATAGAGTTCGTTATTTATTAGGAGTAGGGGATACGTCATATATCAATACATAAATACTTTTTTCTGTAGCGGGCATTATATTTAGTTTAGTTCAAGCTCAAATAGAAATATTTATCAACCACGATTCTATATAGAAATTAAGCTAGTTTACACAGCTCTCGTGTGAAGGACGTTACTTTTTATACACCTAATTTGTCACATATTTGTCTTTCACACGGTAGGTTATATGTATAAATTACGTCAGTTATCATCTATATTTGGTAATATGGAAGTAGAAATTCGCTAAACATGTGGCTGGCGCTCGGTGCAGATGGCAATAAGGAATTGCACGGGGGTGTGTGGAACGCGAGGCCGAACAGTAAAATATATTATTTTATACACAGCCTTCCCTTTACTGCCCCCGTAAATATCTCCCTCCCTCCTGGGATCGGGTAACCTCGTCTCTACACGAGGTTTTATCGTTGTCTGGAATCCGCGTCACCGCTTGTGATTGGCCCAGGGGCTCTTTCAGATAAGCGTTTGCAGATTTCTAGACACAAGAAACGACCAATGGGACGCACAGGGTCTAAACCTCACAAAGAATAGACGTATGCTACCTATATAAACCACTCATTTAAAACATATTTCTTTATTTTTTATAAAATTACGAGATGTCTTTCGGCAGAGGTTAAGTCGTAACCAAGTTTAAACTTTACACAATTAATGAGAGGGAATAGAATAAAAAAATCTATCTGTCCCAGCCAAGAATCGAACCTGGATCTCCTGCTATGCGAGCCGGTGTGTTAAGCCATTACACCACCAGGACTAGCTAGATATCTCATTAAATTTCTCTACACTAGCGATAGCCTAACCCTGAGCCTAACTCTCGCTAGTGTAGAGGGAATTTAATGAGATATCTAGCTCGTCCTGGTGGTGTAATGACCCGGTGTTATGGCCCGGATAGCAGGAGATCCAGGTTCGATTCCGGCTGGGACAGATAGATTTTTTTATTCTATTTCCTCTCATTAATTGTTTAAAATTTACGTGGGACAATATACCACAACCAAATAAATATTTATAAAGTTTATACTTAACGTTTCGTAATGATTGAATACAAAGAGTTATCTTTGGATGGAGATGGGCATAACTAGAAAGCATAAAAGGTCTCTGAAAGGAAAATGTAATGTTTTGACTGCTCAGTTGTTCAATTACATTCTTAATTATCTTTTTTCTTCCTAAAATTTAATTGTATTATCTAATAATTATGTTACTAGTTATGCATCATTAGGGAATGAAATTAACGCCTAACGACATAATTTAAACAAAAAAAAATTAAAAGTAATTAATGATATTTTAGTTGGGTCCACCTTTTACATTTAGATTGTAGTTATTAACCATCAAAAGATTCACAAAAATGTTTTCAAAAACTAAACATGGCTTCTCAATTTAAAAAGATTATATTACTCGGAATATATAAAGATTCTTATACATATTATAAAATGCTTTCCTTAATATGAATGTGAAAACTAGTATGGTTAATAAATATTTTAAAATTACGGTTTACTTTCAATGTAGCATATATTTTTTCCCATTGAGCTTATAACAGTCAAGATATTATAAGCTCTTAAAATTGGACATTCACTAACCCCCATCTATTTTTAAGTTCCTCTACTAATCTCATGGTTTAAATTTGGTTAGGATGTGGTATGTACATAGAACACATACAAATTAAAAAGAAAAAAAAAACAAAAACGGTTTCTCTGGGTTAAAATGGTGATTAAAAATAATTGAATATAAAAATTCAAATTCTGTTATGGATTTGATTGATATATCGGCTAAATAATTATAATTGTTTATGTTATTTGCCTCAAAGTACAGAAAGACAAAATATTCTCTAAAGTGATAAAACAATTTCATTTTTAATAGATGATTTTAGTTGGGGTTCGGTCAAGGTAGATCCAAAAAAAAAAATTTAAAAAAAGAGGTATTTTTTAAAAAGATTATCTGCCAACGTTTTGGCTTACATTGTATGCCATCTTCAGGGCTGTCTATCATGAAGACGAGAGAGGACGTCCTGTCTCTAAGTTCACATTTCCATGACTAAAAGTCCTGAAGATGGCTTACAATGTAAGCCGAAACGTTGGCAGATAGTCTTTTAAAAAATACACCTTTTTTTTTAAATTTGTATTTTTTTGGATCTACCTTGACGGAACCCCAACTAAAATCATCTAATAATAATGTCTAATATATTTTATTTGTAGAAAATATGCCAGTTTCAAAATTATGAATCTGAAAATAATAAAGAGCGATAGTACAATTATAAAGTGGCTGTATGGATTTTAACTAAACTACTTATTAGGAGTCGAAGAAAACAAATCTTAAGTTGTTCTTCCAATTTACACAAACTTGAGTGATTTCTTTCAGAGAAGATCATCTTCAGAAACTTGTGCTTGGTTATATGCCCCTTCCATAAGTTTTGGTACTCTACTCTAGCACTCGGTAGAGTATTGTGTGTGAACAGATCTCAAGCTCATGGCGGTTATATATTTCTTTGGAAATGCTTCTGAAAATGTGTCCTTCTATGGTAGAAAGCTCTCAAGTTTAGATGTATACAATTTCGTGGAAATCGGCCTTCTTATTTGGCAAGGAGAATATAATTTAAAAAAAATCCTACTATTTATTTATTAAAACTGATTATGTTCAGGGGAGAATTTAAAAAAAAAAGAGAATGTGCATTCTGATACAAAAAATATTTTTAGAGCATTTGCACTTATACAAAAATTGATGTGAGCAACATCTTCGAGTCAAGGATCTGAAAAGGTCTTATAGATTTATGAAGTGCTATTGCCACAGACTGAGATTATTTCTCAATCGTGGAAAGGCATCTCCTGAGCCGGGTTATTTTTTGGTTAAATCCGGCGAGAAAATGGTGAGATTTCACACTGCCATTGGCAGAATGTGGGATTTGTGGTGGGAGGCGACCACAATGAGGCAATACCCTCATGCCCCGAGGGCCTCCCAAACACATTTCAGCAATGCAGAGTTATGCACATCTCCTGACAGCAAAGTGTATACCCAGCTGCTGGTGAAATACCAAGTTGGGAAAGAGAATAATTAGATACCCCCTACAATGGATCTGCCTCTAATAAGTAATGACCCATTTCTCATTAAACATGGAAATAAATAATAGCAAATGAACAATTTGACGTAACAAATGGAGTTTTTTGTTGAGGTTCGAGCAAAAATACACAATTTCAAAATTTTTATTTATTTATTTTTTTAATCTACCTTGACCGAACCCTAACAAAAAACATCTAATAATTTGATGTAACATTCGCTCAGATTGGCTGTAGGTAGACCGTAGTACAAATGGCCGGTGGTCCTTGCATTTTCTTTCTTAATATTTACTTATTTTCTTAATTGGTTTCAAAAATATAAAGAAAAATCAATAAAACTTTTATTATAATGTAGAATCGTTCCATGAATTTTGAAATAGAAGCAAATTTGTGATTCAAAACATTTAGTTTTAATTTTTCTGACTAATAAAATTTTTTTTTTCAGTCACGAGTTAGACCACACGGTGTGCGACGTTCTCAGCCACTTCATTATGAAGTTACCGTGAAGAAGAATAGAAATTCAACTCGAAACCTTTCCAAAATATAAAAAAATTGGCTGAAATAAAACCCAGTGTGTCAGAACAAATATTGATTTTTACTTTTAGACGATGGAATTTTTTTAATTTAAAAACAATATACTTTTTGTTATTACATGTTAACTTAATATTATTATATGTTATAAAACATTAAGTAAGTTATATATTAACTAATATATAAA
>KZ807668.1:369924-380339 GCA_000696205.2 Oncopeltus fasciatus | reverse complement strand
CTAATTGTTGACCCCGATGACAATATATATATACATATAAACACTCTTTTATTATAATTATAAGTTCAAACTGTGGTATTTTTTATGAAGTGGTATTACAATTACATCAATAATTTTTATAATTATTTATGTATAATAAGAACGAAGAGTGTAGTGAACAAACAAAGAGTAAAATGTTCGGGGAGGCTTCTTGTTCTTCGTCAGTGAGTGATAAGTGTAATTATTTATTTTTGTTTGTTCTTTAAACTTCTTCTTCCTCATGTCTTATTATATATATAATTATATAAATTATTTTGTTGTTGTAAGTTTATTTTGTCATAAGTAATACTACAGTTTGCACAGATTCATTAGTATTTACTTACTGTGAAGCTTATTTTCTCTTTGTATTTTTTTTTATAATTCAACTTAAGTGCATGTCGTGTGCTTTAGATTAACTTGAGTTACCGTCAATTAATTTATTTCAATTGCTTTCTAAAATAATTTATTTTCGAGATTTCTTTTTCAACGGGGAGTTGGTTAAGTCGAAGCCTAAATAAAGTAAATTTGCAAAAGGCCTTTGTTGTGAATGAGCAGAAGGACGATATAGAATCGGTATCCGAGAGATACAATTCAATAGTAGAACTCTATGTTGCTCAACAAAAAAAGCTGATTGGATCACAACAGGAGACACCAAAGGCAGAAAAGCAATTAATAACCAGCCTCCCGCTTTGAGGTATTAAGGGCCTTTCTAGTGGGTGCAAAATAAGAGAAAATATTGTGAAAAAATAATAAATAATAGATTCGTAATAGACTGATTGTGCCAAAATAATTATGGTTTATATAAATAAAAAAATTGAATTGATTTATTTGGCCTTTTCACAAACACACTTTGTCGCCATTCTACGTCATAAATTTAGACATTTCACAACACGTACAACTGTCGTAATAATGCTATAAAATTATTTATTTATGCGGGTTTTAGAAAAAAATAAGTAGGAGTACAACATTTCATTTTTAAGAACAATATAGTACATCAGAGAAATTGTGACAGTTCTAATTTAATAATTTTTAATTGTAAATATTCTTTTAAATTTTGGTTATTAAAATATAAAATTGTTTGTGTAAATTAAAGTATTTTAATGTTGAGTTAAATTGGTCAACGTATGATTTATTATTGCAATAAATTTAATGGTTCCTATGAAAAACGTTAACTTTCTGTGTGATACTTAGGTGACTTGAGATTACTATTTTTGCTGAACGAATCATGTCGTTGGGAAATTCCACAGTCGATTAACTCTGTCTGAGCTCTATTAGAGTTTTTTTTTTTTTTTTTTTTTTTATTTGCTGGTAATTACAGTTAAGTCTAACAATCAGTAATCAATATCGCTCTTTGGCCTACTTCTGAATTGTGGTTATTACTACGCCTTACCGACAGGCGCCTACTCAAACTCGAGTTCAGCAAGACTCAGTTGGCTGGATTTTAATATTAAAATTGGTGTCATTAATAATATAATAATATTTATTATTTTATTTTATTTAACCTCCCTTTAAACGACTTATAGCCATAGAGGGAGAGCCTGCATACAGGATTTCATCATATTTTTAAACCTTCATGGTTCTTAACTAGCTTAGATTTCTCGATAAAACCATGTCCAGAGAGCAAATTTGAAGTTAACACAATACAGATATTTACTGACTTCATTTTTATCTGATTTTTTTTAGAGAAACCTTCAAGTTGGCACCGTGACGTGACTTTAAAAAAATTCAATATACCACTTACTTAGATTCAGAATATACAAATAATTTTTTGTCTCTGTCTGCGTCTTAATAAAAAAGACGTGAAGGTTGTCTTTGATCTTGGACAAATCTTAGGTTTTAGAAACAAATTTTAATGAAATACTTTCAATTCAGGTACTTTTTTATTTTATTTTTTAAAGAAAAAATCTTTATTTAATAAATTCTTCTAATNAATTTTGTATATTTTTGGATCTACCTTGACCGAACCCCAACAAAAATCATTTAATAATCAGACTATTACCGTTGGTAAATTTTTTTTTTCAATTCTTTATTCTACTTTGGTATTACTTTGGAGATACATAAAATATAGTTTGATATTTAGAAACTGGTAGGAAACATTGGTGGAAATTGTCTGGTGCCGAGAGGGGGCGATGTGGTGTGAGATGTGAGTTCTCTCATGCCGTGACATTTGTCATCACTTTTTCAATAATGGCTGATTAAGGGAAAATAATTTCGGCTTCCTAACTTTTATATTTTTGTCTTCTTCTCTTATATAATTTAATTAAATGAAAAAGTAATAATGACTTAAATGTTGGGAAGTCCGAGTGAAGACCAAGCTGACACCTAATCAATAGCCTTGGACGTAGAAAGAATAAGAGAAATAAATTCACTTAGGAAGGGAAATAAATGTCTCTTTTTCTTTTAAAAAGCAAAAAATTCATTCTGGATTTGTTTGGAACAATCTCTTGATGTCAAAGTATGAAGTAATTTACAGTTTTACTGTTATTTTGAAATCAAGTAAATATTGATAAATCCCAATACCTGTTTGAAACAAGCTAAATGTGAATGCCGTCGATGAAATAAATTATTTATCCAAGCATTTAGAACAGACTTGATACCGTTCGAAATACGCTGGACAATAGTAAATGAATTTTTGATCTGGATTGGTTTTCAATTATTTTGTTTAAATTACTTTCCTCTTCATTCGCTCTCCAAAATCCTACATTATCACTTTCACTTTTGGGGTTTAATAGGTCTGAATAATTACGATTTTCCCATTTTCCGTCCATTTTGATTTTATTGTTAATGGGAGAACCATGTATAAATAACCACTGTTTCTGGACGTGCTAAATTACTCAGCTCGCATGTTCCTGCAGTTGAAGTCCTTAATTTAGCTGACCCAAGCTTAATTATAATGGGGATCTTCGACTACCTGAATTCGTTTATGCTAGTAAATTACAGTTTTTCGTCCTTTCGGAAAAACGGCAGAGTTAAGGATTTATAATAAAATTTATAATAAAAAAAATTAAAGTATAATAACTTTAAGAAGTATAAGACTTTCTCTTTGGGATCAAACTCATTACCCTGAAGGAGGGTCCTAATGAGATGGGAAGGTCTAAATAAAATTTGATGTTGCTAATAACCAACTTGATTCTATGGCTGTCTTACATATGACAACCTAGCTTAATAGGTTAGGATTTGTTTTCTATATCTGAATTTCACACGAGAACAAAAAGTAATTTTCTAAAAAGCTTATTATTAAAATTCTTCATTTAATAGTAATCTTCATCAATTAATATTAATATTATGTGCTTTATATATTTAGAAAACCACAAAAATAGGCTATTGTTGTAGGAATATTTTATAAACATAGAACACCTTTGGTAGAATAATAGTACATTTAGTAGAATAATAGTAATTTTGAAGTATAAAATTAATATGATTTGTATTCTTTGTAGTTTCTACTTCTTTAATTTTGAAAATTTAGTATTTTGATGAGTTGCTTATTGTATTTTATAACCTTGCATTTATTCGTCGACATATTCCATTGTCTTAAAGTAAGTTTGCATACAATTATGGTAATTATTACAGTTTTGCGACGGCTGTAATTTGTTGCAAATATGAGATATATTATGTGTAAGTGTCATATATTTGTGACTCAAGAAAAAAATAATGCAATATAGATTAATATATTAAAATATGTTACTTAAACGTTTGATAGTTTAAATAATTCTAATGAGTAATTGAGACACGAGAAACTAGCCGTTATCTATTCACACGAACACACGCACACACACACACACACACACACACACACACACACACACACACACATATATATATATCCCCCGAAAAATTCACTCATTATAATTTATTCCTTTTTGTCTGTGCACTACTATCTTTGTCCCACCAGTGGCAACCTATATATAATATATATAGAGGTTTGCTTACGTGATCGAACCTGTCACATCTGGCACATAAGCACACTGGATACAATTTTTTATAAACCATAGAATCCCCTAATTTAAAAATAACTTATTAGTTTGTTCCTCTTGTTTAAAAACATACCTTACGCCAATGTGCTCCTTTATCTTATTTTTTATTAGAACAATACGTTTTTATAGCTAGATTTTAATTAATGTTCTTACACACTCCTTAAAATATAGTTGATTGACTTAAAATAAAATATGATTGACGGTAATCGTTCTGTACTAATCGTTTTATATATATATATATATATATATATATTTATATATATATATAAATNTTGCTTATTACAATGTGTTAAAAATAAATAAAAAATTGTAGTTTTATTACAATGAGTAGTAAAAAAGGCATTCAATGACAATCACATGGAGAGAGAAGGTAACCATTGACACAACTCTAAAATTATTTTCAAACTAGGTCTCCAGGAGGTCACGGGGCCAACTTCGTTTATAGACGGCGGGGAGGATTGTAGGGTTGGAGTTGGTAGATATGGTCTGTGCTAGTGGATTAGGATGGAAAGTTAGTTTACTGTGGAAAAGGCTGAAGCGGGAAAAAATGACACTGAACAAAAGGGATATTAAAATCGTGGTGAAGGGAGAAATTGGTACGTAATAGGGAGAATTGGCGATTATTCTGAAGGTTGGATTGAAACGAATGGATTTGTTGGATGTTGGAAGGCTTGGAGGCACCCCAAATTTCTACACCATATGTCCAGATTGGTCGTAGTAATGTCTTGTAAAGCGTCAGTTTGTTTTCTATTGTAAGGTTGGAATTCCTATTATTGAGTCTGTATAGGAGTCCTTTTCGTCGATTGAGTTCTTGTCTTTTAATTTTAATATGTTCACCCCATGTGAGTTGTGGGTCATGATTGAATTCCAAGTAACGAACGGAATTTGAAAGTGGTAAAGGAATATTGATAAATTTCACAATGTTGGGAAAGTTTTTCTTTCGTAATTGGAAATTAACTTGAACGCATTTCACTTCATTAATTTTTATTCTCCATTTTCCACACCATTTCTGAATTCAATCAAAAGCTTGTAGGTTTTTAAAAGCAGTTTTGGGATCGGGATGGGAGGATAGGATAGCTTTGTCGTCCGCAAATAGAGCTAAGAGGGTACTTGAATGGGTAGGGTTGTCAGCAGTGTACAGGATAAATAGGATAGGTCCAAGCACACTACCTTGAGGAACTCCCTCTTCCACTTGGTAGAAATCGGAGTAATCTAATCCTTGCCGAACCCTAAAGAATCGGTTGGATAAGTAAGACTTAAGGATAAGGTAAGTGCTACTAGGAAGTATGAATTTCAGTTTAAACAAGAGACCATTGTGCCAGACTCTAACAAATGCTTGGGAAACATCCAAAAAAGCTACTGGGCAGTACTCTTTGCGCTCAAGGGAAGAGGAAATGTAGTCTTCGACACGAAACACTTGCTGGACAGTGGAACACTTACTTCTGAAGCGAAACTGATGATTTGGGATGTTATTGAAGGGTTCAATGGAAGGCATCCTTCGTTTTAACAGTATTTTTTTGGAAACCTTGGAGATAAACTAATTCACATTTAAGCAAAATAATGTCGTTTATCCGTCCTAGTAACCAAGATATGAAATAATAAATTATGTCACTTTGTTTTAAAATCTACCGTGTATTAGAATTACTTTGAAAGGAGAATAAAGAATTACAGATATAGTGTTCTTTGGGTAATGGTATATATATATNTGTAATACCAATTTTCCCTAAACAATTATTTTTACCTAGATTCAGGAATTATTAACACATTTATTTATTTAATTCTCAATCAATATTTAGCCAAGAATGGCATATTCATGTTTCCATAGTTGGCATATATTTTCACTGTGACATCGTACATCGATTTTTTTTTCTGACTCTCTATACATTTTTTTCAATTTTATTTATTTGGTTGTTACATTCTGTAAGTAAGTTTACATTTTGTAATTGCTCACAAAGTTGTTCAATGGCTTTGAGTGGCATTGACATGAGGGAGAGAACGGTCAGTGCCGCAACTCCGTATTCTCTATAAATTAGTGTGCATTGAGCATTAAGATTACAAGTTTACTCAACCTTACGATAATAATTATAAGAAATGTAGAGGAATATCATTAATACTATTTTCTGTTGAAAAGGTTCTGCTTACCTTTTCGTTCTTATTTTATTCACTTTTCAATACAATTTATTTTATTCATAAATATGTTCAGAAGTTCCAAAAATTCAGTTATGAGATGGCTAACAAAAGTAAATACTTTCATTTTGACTGCAAATAGATATTTTTTTAAAAATTGGTGAATATTCGTCCATTAGTAGGAAAATTACGTTGTATTTAATTCTTTTTTGATCCATGTATTTTTTATTATTTATTTATTGTTAATCATACAAATTTTTTTTTTATGGATAAACTATTGAATAAAAAATAATATGCGTTCATTTTTTTGCTAAGGTCTCATCCCTTTGCACGCAAATTTCAAAATTTGTAATCAAATAAGGTTACGCCTCCTTTGTTTTTAGAGTATGTCTATAAAAGGATATTTTGACCATGTTCCTTTACTAAAATTAAACTTTTACCGAGATCATCAGTGAAGAAAGCTATAAGAAGATATTTTTACTAACATGCAAAACTTTAGAAACATTTTAGCCATTTTTGGACATTGGAATAGCTTTCATATTTAAATTTTACCTGTTAGTAAAGCAAATTTTTAAATTATCGTTTCCTTGTTATACTTTTAGTTTCATTCTTTAAAAATGCTATTAATAAAAGAATTAAAAAAAGGTTGAAAAATTTAGAGATAATTTCCACAATTCGAGTGATTGAAGATCTTCGAATCAGCTTTTCTGGGAATTAGGTAAACTCACAATATTTGCCTTTCTTCACATTCAAGTTTTAAATTTATTTCATGAACCTAAATTTATTACACTATGAAATACATCTACTATTAATGATTTTTTTTTTATACACACCCTGCGCTCAAGTATCATATATGTTAGTAGTAATATATCTGAGAAGAGATAAATGGAATATTTGAATATTGGTTTTTTAGGAAATATTAAAATAAATAAGAATATCTTCATGGGGAGAACACTTGATGAAAGTTTAATCGGGAGTCATGTTCTGCAATACCTGAAATACAAAGGGAAATTTGCAGGCATCAGGGATTACAAAGGGAGAGGATTTAGTGATAAATGAGATATGTGAGTGAAGGGTGGGCTTAAATGATGGTCCAGTTAGTTACCGTACTGTCCATGACATTAACAGCAAACACAAACACAAATACATGCTCACACACGAACATAGGATCATATAGGTTGGCCTATATACAGTTAGCCACTCTATTCTGAGACTTATCGAATCAGAAATTGTACTGCTCTCCCTACTATATTGTGGTCATGTACTCACAATGGCTGGTAAGTGGGGAGGAAAACTCATTGATTACTTCAAGTAATGCTCTTTCGAACTGAACTTACTTGCTACGCTTTCTCATATGTTGTTGCTAGTGGGCCGTGCTTGTTGATCATGAGATTTAATCCTACCCTCAGATATTTGCCCTTTTCATTTGAACTGCTTTCGGGGTAATTCCTTCACTAAATTATCTTCATAAATAATTTCATTCTTCTCCAAATAAAGCTAACATATATTCCGACACTACATTTGCCTTTATTCACCTTTTATAAGAATTAAGTATTACTTAGCTAAAAACATGTCTTCATTATACCTAGAAAAATGTCTCTTTTGGAAATAAATGATTATAACTTTTATCATATACCAATATAACTAATTGCTGAAAGACATTTTATTTATGAGCAAATTTATTTTAGAGGATATAGGAGCATTTAATTACAATATATTTGTAGAGTTGCGGAGAAGAGAAAATGATTCCCATTTTCGTGATCTGTTGCTTCTCATACAGCATTCCTGTTATTTTATGAAATAATCCTTAAATTTGTATATGCCTGCACAATATCTATTGCTACACCATTCAAATTAGTTGTCAAAAGATAATAAGCAAGAAAATTTCGAGCCTAATTGTTGACCCCGATGACATTCCTCCTACTCAAGTTCATATGTTTTCGTTTTCGTTTCGGTTTTTGTATTATACCATCATTTATTATATTGATAATATATATTTCGACTATAATATTACTTTTATATATGGTTGGAGGTTGGTTGGTCGTCGAGTATTGAGCAGTTTAGTTCTGTACTCTGAGATGTGACCATACACCTCTCTCAGAAAGAAATAACATGTATATAAGTAAATCAAAGTATTCAGAAAATAAAATAAAAATAAAATATTAGTATCTTGTAATATAAGTATTTTTGTGCATACTATAACACTTATAGTATTGCATACTATAACTTATGTATACAAGCCCAATAAAAGGTTTCTTATGTAATAAAAAATGAAATAAGTTACGTATTATAGGATATAATTAAATGTAATTAAAATATTAAAGGAAAACAGAATAAAACTGAAAAGGTTTACAAGTACAAGCTGAAACTAAACTAATAATATAAATGTTCAATAAAATATATAAACAGAAACTCAAGCTCTAAGCTACTAAAAATAGTCACCTAAATCAAACACGTAATAAAATTTATTGAAAGGGCGTAATAACTATGCAGTAGTCGCCCAAACAAATCAACAATCCAATCCTCTCTCAAAAAATCTCCATCCATCACTATCGCCCTGATTATGACTTACAATTTAAGTCAAAACTTCGGCAGTAAAGAAATAACCAAAAATTTTTGGAGTATTTTCTTTTTCTAATCCTTGCCGAACACCTGACTAACTTCCCCAGCATTATTTTTATACATTCATCGGTTAAAATACTTCTTAAATTTAGCATAAGTCTCATTTTTCGATTAATTCATAACGTTAAAAGTATACTCATGTCAAGCATAACCATTAGTAATTATGGAGGAAAAGATGACAAACTTATTTTACATCAATGGAACTGTGTAAAATTTTATTTCTTGAGGGAATAAAAAAAAAACTGCCCAATGTGGTGCTTGAACCCACAACTCCTCTCTTGAGAGTTCCGAACGTCTCGTCTCCCCCCCCCCCCTCCACCCTATTGCTTAGCCAGTTATTAGCCTGAGGCTCCAGGTGCCACGATATAACCTTGTTACATAATTTAATACATTGATTCTAAACAATTCAGTTATTTTTAGACTCAAAATATAGCTTTTTAATTTTGCTCCTCTGAGATCTGAAAATCTGTGCGATAAATTAAAAAATCATATATATATATATATATATATATATATATATATATATATATATATATATATATANATATATATATATATTCATATATAGAGATGAAAACCAAAATTATAACCAATTAAACACCTAAGATGTGAAAAGAAACATTATTTCTATTACACAACTTCGCGAGGGGTGTCAGTAGTGAAAACATGAATACTGTGCGAGTCAATGGGAAAGAGACAGATGTAAGACACTAGCTGGCAGCTAAACAGACATGTTCTTCATCACTTTTAGCCTGCTTACTATTATTAGGAAGGTTACTGAAGAAATGCCAACCATTCTTCAATTCAACCATTCACAACAATAACAGAAATAAAGAATTTATCGATGAAGTAAACTAAAAGTAAATCTCGACCTATGTTTTACAAGTTAAGCACACTAGCTTATTTAATATAGAATTGTGAGTTTATTATTTACCATTCAAGATGATTGTTAGTGAAACGAAGCCCATCATTCTTCAATCACTTTTATATTTAATACTGTGAGATAAACATTTCATTAACAAAGCAATGTCACTTGATCACTCTTTTAGTTTGTTTGCTAGTGGGAAGAAAAAATACAGAGTGAGAATTTATCAATGAAGCAGTGTCAATAAATATTTCGTCGCATATATTATCATTTAATCACTTTTAGCTTGATTGCTATTGAAAAGATGGTTACTGGATCGTATCCAAGCGAACTTCAGTCACTTTTTAAATAATAATAAATAAATAAATAAATATGTACGAAGCACTGTCAAAGTAAATTGTAACGATATTTTACTGAATCGTTTTTTCAGCAGGACTTCAGTTATTACTCTAATTTAGCGGGGGCAACTGAAAAACTCATTTTACCTCTCCATAGAGGACCAAAATTTTATACTGGACTAAATTGTACTAAATTATTAGACCGAAGTTCTCAATAACTAATTTTATCTGAAAACCTAGTCGATAACTCACACATCATATAATAAAATAGATGAAACCGTGAAAGTGCACATCATCAGGCCTGGCCCACTAACCTGGCTCCTGAAAGACTCAGACCAAAGTTGATGCTTTTCTGAGTTGAGGTAGGTTCCGTGAGTGTGGCGTCTTGCCGGGGTTACGGTCGTACCTTCCCGCCTCACAACGTCGGCAGGACTCCATTTTCGTGATTCGATTACCCTATATATATATATA
>KZ807668.1:338711-360928 GCA_000696205.2 Oncopeltus fasciatus | reverse complement strand
CAAGTCCTGGTAGTATAACTGGAAAGTACACCGGCCCGGATAGCAGGAGATCCAGGTTCGATTCCTGGCTGGGACAGATAGTTTTTTATATTCTATTCCCTCTCATTAATAGTTTGAAATTTACGTGGGATAAAATACCACAACCAAATTAAATATTTTTAAAACATTTCTGTGTTGAGTACATTAGAGGATCCATTATCCCATCCTACATATTATAAGATAATTTTTTTCCCAACACTTTTAAACGAAATTGAAATATTTATATCATAAAATTAGTTAGTTAAAAATCTAAAGAATAAAAATAAGCCCTAAATGAGCGATAACTGTGAAAACTAACAGCCGATATTTGTTGTTCATGAGAACTTATTATATTTGTTGTTCGAGAGAGTTTAAGTGGGTATATATACTATATATATATTGTATTCTAATAAAAATAAAGGTAATTCTTTAAGCGAAATCTGTTATTATGTGAACTTGCAAGTTTGTGTGTAAGTGTGTGTGTGTGTGTGCGCGAGCCTGCAGCTACTTTAGCCCAGAAGTGATATTTTTCAATATCCAGAATATTGAATTTCATTAAATTAAATAAATACATTAAATTAGAGATTTATACAAATGTTGTTTATTGAAAAAGTAGGAGTTCCGTGCCTTACTCACATAAATTCCATCTTAATTTAATTAGTGTACAGAACATTTTTCGTAGGTTATAATTTCCATTAGAGGAGAAAAGTGAAATATATGATTGTTTTTTTTTTTTGACGTGCTTTATGAAACAAATTATTCAATAATATTTAATAAAAATGTAAAATATGATATTCGACATTTCCCTGTAACACTTATCCAATATTTAGCAATCCTTATCCACGAATATTACAACATGGTATAATTTATTCAAAAAGAGAATTTTTTTGATCGTAGATATTATTATTAGATGATTTTAGTGGGGGTGGTTGTTATGGAAATGTGTACTTAGGGAAGGGACTTCCTCTCTCGTCTTCATGATAGCCCTGAAGATGGATTTTAAAAAAATACCTTTTTTTTTAAATTTGTATTTTTTTTTTTTTGGATCTACCTTGACTGAACCCCAACTAAAATCATCTAATAATGGTATAATTTATTATTTAAATTTCATTATTAATCATGAATAGTTTTAGTTAGTTATATTGGTTTCAGTTAATGTCTTAAAATATGCAATTTTAGCTATTTTATGTGGTTTACATATAGGAATTTCGCAGTTTCCCTCGCTAGTCTTATAAGAACTTCCACTGGAGGGGAAGACGTTACTTAAGTGCCGAGAGTTGATGCTCTTTGTTTCTTCATGTGAGCTTAGTAGTCTTCAGGACCACCCTATTCAACACCTATCGTCACTAGTTAGACTTTCATCTCTCGATAAACGCCTGCCGATGACAGACGAAACCCACAGGGTCGGGGATTTGAGAGTTCAATACTGCTCTCGTAAGCCAGACCGGCGCACGGTGGTTCAATGCAGAGTCTAGCAGCCCAAACCTGTATGATTTAATTTATGAGAGGCCTTCAGCTTCCTCTATATCTGAATATTATTATGAACGAAAAAGCCAAAGGCACACAAATTGGAAAAATCGTGTAGGGTATAAAAATGCATTTTCACTCTCCTGAAAAATCCTAATATTATTTTTAACCTAACCTTAAATCAGGAAAGAGTATCAGTAATAACTGCATAAATAGAATTTGTATCAGCTTCGCTAAGAAATAAAAAATTGTCTGTATTTTCATTTAATATTTAAACAAAGACCTGAAATTCTGTATTGTAGGTTGCCAATTGAGATTTTTTTTTATAGAAATCAGCAAAAATTAGTTACTACTTTTGCCCAAAGCTAAAAATTAAAGACATAATCGGCTCTAGTAACATGACTACTCTCATAAAAATTTTGCCAGAGAAATGAATCCATAGTTTGGCCGATTGAATAATTAGTGATGAAATCGCAACTCCTTCGTTACTCTTGTAACTTCTCCCCATAGGGATGAATCGGTGGGAGAACTCCGAGTCCTAGGATGTTCTAGATAGAAGGGGTGTCACGTGAGGGGAGCAAAGACGGCGATGGACGCCAGCCAAGACCCGCCTCAAGCCTCTTAAGAATGCTAATCAACCTTACAGCAAAGCTGAAAAACCAAGGCTAATGAGCTGCTTAAATGAATACAAAAGGCCAGATTACAAAACTTTATTTATAATAAATAATTCAATATTTGATAATTTTCTTTGGTTTATAAAGTTCGGGAAAAATCCCATCTTCATTTTCTAAAAATTATAAGACTGAAGTTATAATAAAACAACAAGTGATTACATATGTTACACATAAATCCAAACATATAAAATATTAATTAAAACTGAACTTTTATTTAGAAAAAAATTATCTTTCTCTAAATTATATTGTTTCTAATAAAAAATTTCTAATTTTATGTAGAATATTTTCATGAAATTTGTGTAGAATAAATGCTATTATATTCATACAAGTTAGTTAACGATTTTACATAGGAATAAAAATTATTGTTCTTTCAATGGCTAAGTTATATTCTTTATTTGAATTAATTTATTAATATATACTGTATTTGAATACAACATAATTACTGTAACGGAGGGGGTTTTACATATTAAGAATTTGTATGTATAAATTACATGAGATAAAATATTCATGTAGCATAATAAGTATTTAATAGAAGCAAATAATCGACATAAAAAAAATGCATTGGTAACACATATCCATT
Source organism: Oncopeltus fasciatus (assembly GCA_000696205.2). Taxonomy (NCBI): domain Eukaryota; kingdom Metazoa; phylum Arthropoda; class Insecta; order Hemiptera; family Lygaeidae; genus Oncopeltus; species Oncopeltus fasciatus. The sequence continues at coordinate 358,189 of KZ807668.1, read as the reverse complement.
TTATATAAGGTTATTATTCATAATGTATTATTTAATTAATCATTTTTTATTTACAAAAGGAGAGTTTTTTGACCGTAGATATTATTCTAAGATGATTTTAGTTGGGGTTCGGTCGAGGTAGATACAAAAAAACACAAATTAAAAAATGTATTTTTTTAATGAAGAATTATCTGTCAACGTTTCGGCTTACATTGTAAGCCATCTTCAGGGCTATCATGAAGATGAGAGAGGACGTCCTGTCCCTAAGTTCACATTTCCATGTCATGGAACGTTGGCAGATAATCCTTCATTAAAAAAATACATTTTTTAATTTGTGTTTTGTTGGATCTACCTCGACCGAACCCCAACTAAAATCATCTTAGAATTTTTTATTTACTCAACTCATGAGATACAAAAGGGGGAATTTTCTAAGCATTAATTGAAAACAAAAAACCTTGACTTTTAAAATCTTTTACCTATGAAATAATCATTTATGAATACTGAACGCCTTTTTCATATAGGACTGAAGGAATTAGTTCTTTACGCCTAGAAAAATATAAGATTATATGCTCATAGATTTTAGGTTGCATGAAGCGCAAATTTTACCCGTTTTGTTCCACATTATCCTAAGCCGCAAAAGAATGACTGCTCTTTACATGCCAAAACAAGCTATCATATACTTCTCTCTTTAGCCTAAATTATTAAATAACTTATTTACAAGGAAAATAAATTTTAAATTATATCAAGTTTTATAGTAGCCCTCTTCTTAGGCTCATTTTATCCAAAAACTCCAAAAATTATGACCAAACAAATAGTATTTTCAGAAAATAGTTATGTTCACTCATACAGTCAAAATCATCCACTTGAATGTTCAATAAACTCCTCCAAAATCATTTGCGAGCGCCAAAGGACGATAAACGGAGATGAAAAAGGGAACAGGAGAACAGTCGATGGATGGGCTACATCATATTTTTGCATGATATACATAACAGTTTCGGATTCGTCCCTTCACCCAATTACCTCCTAAAATCGGGGAAAAAAATCCAACTGCGTTGTATTTTCTGAAAAATTTTCTGTTTTTTTTTCTTCTTTTTTTTATAGTTTTATGTGCAACCATATTAACCGTCCTAAAACTAAGAAGAAACCACATTTTGTCATGAAAATGTGTAATTTCATTATTCTTAACCAAAAGAAGGCTTCATATCCCAGTGATGATTTACAATTTTTTGAATAATGATTCATTACACTTTCTATTATTTACAATTTGTCAAAAATTAATTATTATTTAAATGGATTTTATAGGGATGACCTTTACACAGATTAAATATTATGTTAGCTGGAAACCTCAGTTCCTTTCGCTTTCCAAAGTCATTGGCCGTAACATAATAACCAATTTGCACAAACCCTGTCATCAATGCCATATACGTACTTAAGTGCTCTTGTGCTATGAACCGGCCAGCTTAGGGAGGAGTATATGTCTTACTTTTGACACAGCGTTAGACAAGCAGAAGAAGATATAGGACATATCTATTAGCCGATAGATTTAGGGAGAGTAACTGTCCTTGATTAATTTTCTTCTACATCCTTCACCAAGCACTCTATTATTCAGCCTCTATTTTTTCATAGACTCTAGGCTTATATGATCATTTTAGCATTTAAATGACTGTTATTCGAATAATATCGTTAGATAAGAGGATGGAGTGGTCTCGCGCTATGAACCGGCTAGCAGAAGGGGGTGGGGGAAGTGTATATACCATGGATTTACTTTGTTCTATATATTTTTTAACATATAGGATTTGGTTCTGTTTATTTAGGCTTCCACTGTATTCTTGTATGAGCAAGCTGTTTGAATTCCTGACTCTTATATCCGTAAGATAAGAGTAAGGGATTGTCTTGTCAACTTACCAGTCAGCGTAAGAGGATGCCCATGTCTTAGTCTAGCTTTTTCCTATTTATTCTTCCATCAACATAATTTTTCCAAGCCTATTTCTATTTAACTGGATATGTTAATGAAAGATGTCTCTCAGTAATAGTATTATTATTATATTTTATTAAATAAGATTGAGTCATAATACCTATGGTGAGTACATGTAAAATTTCTTGCACAATTATTATTCAATATAGGTTTATACTTATCATTTTATTAATATGTAATATGTTTATATTAGATAATCGTATACATCTAAATAAAATTAAATCAGGGAAATACGGGTTCAGATAAAGTCATAGAAACATGAGAATAATTTAGTCATGGATTCGGTCTTGGGAGTTGAGGAAATAACATTGATTTGTATACAAAACAATTCTTTTATTTACGCTACCGTTTCGGCCTAAATTTCATGGGGAGAAGAAACTCCTGCACTATGGTAACTCAATCATGACTAATACGTTTATATTAATTTAATAAAAATTCATAGAAACTTTTTTTCTAATTTTATTTTAATAAAACGCGTGTCTATCGAAAATTGCTACTGATTTTCCACAATTTTGTATTGTCTTCCATATTAAATTATATAATTTAAGATGTTCACGTAGGCTTCCAGGGTCTCCAGAAATATTGATAAATAATTTATCTGGGGCTTGAGTATGCTAAAAAGTTGTTTCCTGTCGAGCTTACATCATGTTATGGGTTTAGCTTGGACGAACCCGGAAAAAGTGTTCTTGGTGTTATAGCTATTTCAAGAATATAACTTGTAATTTAACCCTACTAGCATCGTTGGATCTTGTTAGTTTTAGTTCGATACATTTTCTCATGGTATATAGAGTTGATCTATGCAACAACAATTGATAGTTGATCTATCAATAAAAATTGACCTTGAATATTTGATTAAAAGTCAATAAATTTTACGGAGGACAATAGAAAGATAATTTATCCGTTTTCGCAATTGTTATAATATGACCAAACCCTTTTTCGCACTATATGCACATTGTAACTTTCGTGATTTTATTCGTTGTTCGTAAGTTATAAGCCTCAATTTTAATAATAAAGTTTTTTTTAATAGTAAAATAAAACTTAATTATTAATTACTTTCTATATGTTTTGTATCTAGTAATGTGCTGGTTAAAATTCAAAATATAAATTAATTAAAAAAAGAAGNTTTTTTTTTACTTTATTATTAATTACTTTCTATATGTTTTGTATCTAGTAATGTGCTGGTTAAAATTCAAAATATAAATTAATTAAAAAAAGAAGAAAGAACTTAGTGTGTACTTCGCTTGATAGAAAAGCTGCTCAATTAAATCTCTATTTACAACACACAGATTGTTTTTTTTAAATATTATTTTTATGAAGTGTTGGCAATGAGAAGGTCACGAGGCCATTTCCTATTCAGGCGATGTGTTGGATTATCAGGATGGGTAATACTGGATAGAGTTTGAGCTAAAGGTGCATGGCCAGAGTGGAATTTATAAAAACGGGTTGTAATGACGAATTTAACTAAAGAGATTTTAAGGTCATTGTGAAGTAAGGAGGTTGCGACGTAATAAGGTGCATCAACTATGATTCTAAGGATTTTGGATTGGAAGGATTGGATTCTTAGGATGTTGGATGGATTAGCAGTTCCCCACAGTTTGACTCCATACGTTCAAATAGGTCTCAGTTAGAAATGGTAGGTTTGTTGGTCACAGTTAAGGTTGACTTGCGGCTTAGTAGCTTAAAAATTTGTCCAAATCTCCTATTTAGTTCCTGTCTTTTGATTTTTGAATGAGTGTTAAACGGGAGTCAAGATAAAAGCCTAGGTATCTGACGCAATCGGAATTTGGAATAGGGATGTCATTAAAGTTAATTCTGCCATTTAATAATATAAAGTAATATTGTGCATATTACATAAATCACCCCAATTTGGTCACTCTGAAACTTCCTGCCATCTTCTAAATTTTTTGATATATATATGCGATCCAGTAAGTTGAAATTGCAGTCCAGGGCTCTTAGACAGCCATTCCGAGTTATATAACCCCAACGTGGGCTCGAGCAAGACGGTAGATAAAAATACAAATAATTTGTTGAAAAACGGTCATTGTTTTTTATACTCTTATAGGATTGCAATAGAAAGTATAAATATTTTTATCATCATTCTGGAACACGTATAACTTACATTCATTCTACCCGGAATCAATCGAGAACTCATTAAAGTGAAGAAGTAGAGACTACAATACGGAAAGAATTGTTGACCGTCAAGTTCTATGAAGAGAGGATTGTCGGGAATTCAGTCAAATAGTTTTTATTTTAGCCAACGTTTCGGCCTGAATCTCAGGCCTTCATCAGGGCTGAATATAAAAGAGAAACATACAAAATAATACAGAAACATGTCTATATATGATAATCAAACAAAGAAAAATGAATGAAAATGTGAAACTGTGTATACTCGATTATAAAAAATGGATACTAAAGTACCTCTAAACGTAAAGACTGCAATTGTTCCTTTGAGTTCTCCCGATAATTTGAGATTTTCCTCGAAATGACCCTTTGCCTCAACATTTTATCCATGAACGAACTCTGCCAACAATACAGATTTTAAAAAATTCCTTTTTCAACTGAATCCAAATGTTTGGGCAATAGGATTTCTGGAAGACTACTGATGCCAAAGTGACTCTCCCTGATTGAGAAGTATCTTCCTCAAGATAAATGTTGAGATAACGACTTTCGGAGCTGAGAGTATTGGAGATTTCCCCCGGACTTTTGCCGTTCGTTGCAGGAGTACTGCTGTGAGCGGACGACGCGACTGGGATGCAGTCCCCCAAGAAGCTGGAGGGGAGGACCTCGTCTAATTGCCGGGGCTTTGTTGCCTCCAGCCCTTCCATTACTGTTCCAGCAGCATTGTTAGCCTCCAGTCGTAGCCCCGGGAACTTGCAGTAGCCGGTCTCGGGGGACTCAAACTAAAAGGCCGCTAATCACGGGATCCACTGCCTGGGGAGAGGGGGAGGTTTCTTTCGGACAGGTTAGCGCTACAGTGACGCCCTGGAACACGGTAATGGAGGGAGAGGGAGAGCCGAGACGCCTATTGTTCCAAACTTGAGGCCAAACTTCTCCCACAACAATGCCAATCCGCAGAAAAGCTTTAATTGCTGAAAAATAAAAATCTTGCATTTAATTAATTATTTCCTCGCTCATATGGAAAACTTTACCCTCGAATTTTTTGTTCTCCTTCTTCTTTAACAAACTTCTATTTTCATATTTTAATGAATGTTTCAAATCCTTTTTCCTACTTCCCNAACAATGATATTTAAATTATTTTCATACTTTTCGAATTACAAAAATTTTAATAAAATATTCCACTTGAATGTGTGAATATCAAATAAATCCACATAAATGTGAATTTTTCAAAATTTACTTCTGAGTCTGATATTCTTCAATTATCTCAAATAATAATTTAAAAAAAAATATTATCTTTAGTGATTGTAGGATATCTTTATGAGCACTAAGACCTAGAGAAAAAGACCATTTGAGAAAAATACCGGATTGGACATGAAGGACGTCCACGTAAATATTGACAATGTTATCTTACTCCTACCCTGACACAGTACGGAAAAGAAAGATATTTCTACAGCAGTTTGCATAGTGTGTACTTTGGGCAGAGCTTGCCCGAGAGCATACTTAAAATAGAGTCGAAGGTCTTCCTGCTTGAAGTTTCTTCTTTAGGCTAGAAAGAAATATATAAATAAAATTCAGTTGCTAAGATTACTACACAACCCTCGTATTACTTTCACTCAGCACTATTGAACTTTTTTTTTTAAGTTTCAAGAGTTTAAAAGTCTAAGTGTTGCAAATGTACTTTCAGGCACTCTACCTCCCCCCCTCCCACCAACCACACACACACACATGATTGACCGCAGAAATTTATGAGGAGGTATTGATCAGGGATTTGCTCATGAAATTTGAAAAACATAAGCTAATTTGCTAAACAAATATTTTGTATTATGACCAACGTTTTTTCAATGATGAAGGCTTGAAATTATGACCGAAATATAGTTATTGTCATAATAATAACAACTTTTTTACTTAACAAATTATATTTATTTCTTCGAATTCCATGTCCTAATCCTTAACCTGCCCCCCCTCAGAATTTAAGTTGGATAAGATATTAACTGCTATTACCAGTACTTCGAGATATAATACCATAAAAGTATCACATTTTATTTGCCAGATACAATATTTCCTGAGATACACGACTCAAAATAACCTCTGCACCGACATAATAATTTTGCCTTTCACAAATTAATTACTTAGCCATCTCAATAATGAATTTAGTTTTATATATAAATGGTAATTAAAAGCAATAGAGGTACGACTTTCACAATGTTCTTCCCGATTCTGACAAAAATATGATTTTTTAAAAATTATTCTATATAAATATGCATGTGTGAGTGTGTTTCTATAATAAACAGAACTATATAAACTACCAAACGAAATTATAGTTGAAAATTATGAATACATAATACTTTAACATTTAATTAAAATATTTGTAATTTCAAAAGTATGAAAATAATTTAAATATCATTGTTATGACGAAAAATGGTTGGGAAAGACGAATTAAATAAATTATCAAAGAAGGTAACCAAGGCACAGCAGGTTCGAGTCCCTATATGAACATCTTTTATCTAGAACAAAAGCTCTGGACCGATATTTCAGCTTATGCAAAAAATATCAATTTTTTTCCCTTGAAAAAATTTAGCTATAGATTGAAACAAATAGTAATTTTATGGCGCAAGGTTTGAACTATACGAGCATTATTTCGTCAGAATAAAACTCAATTCCGGTTGATCAAAGCAGGATACAGTCTAGACGACTTCGCGTAGAATCTTGCCAGTTATTTTCAGTGGAGTTCTTAATTCATAGAGTACCCATTAGGAACAAATTCGTGATGAATGAAACTATCAAGAATAAAAATGAAAACAAACACAAGGCATGGATTTTTCTTTCAAATAACACCTTTGCTGCAACTGGAAAAGCAGTTTGTCCACGATCTAGCCATTGCTTATATTCGCCGGCAACTCCAATTTTCATCACAGGTGACATCTTCTGGTAAAATCTTATTTTTACAATAAATTTCCTCTGGGTTTTTCAAAATAATTTTAACGAATTTCTAACCTCTCAGCTGATTACTGAGAAGTAAGTTGTGAGATTCTTTTTCACCTTCCCCAGGGAGACTAGATGGCCACTGACAGTATCTTTCGACACATCAGACTCCCTGGCAAGTTCGTGAGTACTTGTGGATGGATTTGACTCAAAATCACCAATATCCATTAATGGCCGCCCGGGGCTAATAATTTCCAACGTTGTATTTCCACAGCTAAATTGGTCAAGGAAATTTTCCCCTTTTTATTTAACAATTTCAAGCCATTTTTTTTCTTTGAAACTAACTGAGGTTTTTTAAAGAAGTTGAATGATTATTTTAACAAGTTTAGTGAATGATATAAAAGGATTATTAGGTTTTGGTAGGTATTAAATAGGATTAAAACATTTTCAGTAATTTGAAATGTCAAATTTGGTGAACGGACATTTTCTTTATACACCCCTTTTATTATCCTTCTTAGTTATTTATTCTTAATTAATACTTGAAAAATTTATAAAACATATGTGGGCGTTTTATATTATTATAATTATATATGGACGTCTTATTCTAAATCTCCTACCCCCTAAAACCAATTTTAGCTATTAACGAATTGTTTCATCGAACATTATTCTCTGTTGCCTGTACCACAATGTAAATAGACCACTGGATAGACGTAAAAAATATTTAAGGACCATGTTTTTAGTTTTTGTCTAGGTTCAGTTAAGAGTTGTCGAAAATTTTGGAAATTATTTTCATGATTCAGAAATATCTTAACAAAAACATGATTTCAAAGGTGAAAATTTGTTGTGAACTGGGAACTTTTATTTATATTAGTATATTTATACAGCATATTTTCCCTTTAAATAGTTAGTTTGGTTAAGATAAAATGCAATTTAATCGTCTATAAAAAGCCCCGCCCTGTGATCTAAAGTGTTATATAGAGCTGAGTTTTATACCCACTAAAGCTCGTAATTTTGTTGCACTAAAACTTCATTAACACTGAGCTTTAGAGCTTATTTATTTCTCTGAAAGGTTTCAGTAATTTGCACACAAATTGTTCTAGAACGCTAATTAAGCATTTAACACGGATTGACTTAGCTCTTTAAAGTGCAGTAGGGTTAAAAATATATGCGAGTCCCAGATAAATTATCAGTATTATTATCTTAGGGTTGTAAAATTTTAATTAATGCAACCTACTCTGTTGCCATTATTATCGCAGTCAATAAACCAATGTGCGAGCTGTTGAATGTAAATTAAAAGCTAATTGTAAAAATTGCAACAGATTAAAGAACCGACACGTAGATTAGCTTCGAATAATCTGAATTGATTCATCATTTCTGTTGGTATTTTTTAAAAAGCCCGTCTTCTTAAACGTAGAAAATTACTAAGCACCAAGTGTAATAAATATTTGCAATTGGACATTACATGTCTTGTAAATCCCACTTCTGATTTCCTGAAAAAACGTATTAGAAAAATAAAAGTCCCACATACAGAAGAAGCTTAAACTAAGATTTTACATTTTTCATTAAGGAGAGCAAAAATGAGAACTATGAAGAGAAGAGCTAATGTCATCTTCGTGGGGCGGCAATTTAAAGCCTAAATAACGAATTTGATTTCATAATTTTTTAAATATAGGGGCCTGCCAGACACTCGAAATTACATTCCTAATTTTTTCCTAAATAGGAAATATTAAAAATATTGCATGAAATTCGAAATTTAGGCTTTTTAATTAAAAGCCCTCGAAGACATTTTCGGTTTAAACTGGTAGTAGGGAAGGGAGGGGGTTTAGAGGAAGACAAAAACTTATAATCCTAATATCTTCGTTATTTTATAGGAAATATATAACATAGGAAATATTTTATGTTTAATGTTGAGTACAACATGTAAAGTGTAATTATCTAACGTTTCTGTTTTATAACATTTTTACGTTAATATCTTTTATGGAAGATTTTTACGAATGTAAATACGATGGATGGACGCTTCTCCACCACTGTGCCTTTCCGGCCAGACTAGAGAAAAGTTTTTTGTCCTATCTTTTACGTTCATTATCGTCTTCACATATTATCAAGTAGATATTACGGGGAAATTGAAGAGTTCAATTGAACATTGATGGAGATGAGGGTTGTCCTGCAATCCCTGCCTCCCACCCGCTGCGGTAATCATGTATGCACATATCGATAGTGTTGTCCCACTTGATCCTGCTTCATCTCCTTCAATTATGAAGACACCAAACTTTCGTGGGATACGTCCTGACCAGATGCGCGGCAATCCAATGTAAACGTCTGCTTGGTAAACCCTGTGCTTCTTACTGTTTACCCCTCTCCGCTCTCTCACCCCCCTCCCACTCGCTTTCTCGTTCTCCCCCCCCCCTCTTCACTAGGATATTTTATTAAATAACCAACGACTCTGTGATGGAATAGAAATGTGGGGAAGGTAGAAGGGTAGAAATCAAAGGGTCGAAATCTTGTCAGAAAATTCGTCCCTAATAATTATGGGAAGGTTTTGCCGATGCCAGCCGTTAGGTAATAAAAAGAGGGAGCAGAACATCTTATAAAAATTTCTAAAATCCATTTTTATTTATTTAGGTATATACATGTTCTTCGTAAAACAGTTTAACAAAACAACAACAACAAAAATTTGTTGCTTAATATTTTAAACAATACAGACTTTTTAATCGAAAATTTTCATTTCGTTCGCACTCTAAGCATGTTCACTCACATAAATTTCTACCCAAGAGGAAGAATTTAGAGTATCCTCGCTTTAACTTTAAGTGGTGATTGATAAGTAAAAATATATCATATATAACCAATATGTGAGTGAAATACTATATTTTCTGTTTATGCCTCTGATTATGAAATATTCTTCGACAAATTAGTTTTATTAGGATCACAGAATTCTGAAATTTTAGGAATCTAAAATAAAAAAATATTAAAAAATTCGTAAATATCTCTGAATATATGTATGTTTTCCCTTCAGCTGATAAAGTAAAGCTCTTCCTGTTTTAATTATAATTTAATTATACTAGGTTCATGAAGGGAAGGTCTGTCTAGAACAGGTAGCTACCCTATTCTATAAACCATGGCAATTTACCATTAAAGAAAAAAAAAAGGAATAATAGCTTTAATGAAATAAAAACCCAAATTAGAACTTTAACCTGCAGCTTCTGTCTTAAGAGGTCCAACAGTTTCCCTTGGCCAAGGCGGAACCTCTATGGAAGTCATAAAAATGAAATATGAACTTTGACAAAAATTTACATCAGCTAAATATTGTTGATTTCCGTTTAAGCCCTCTTCAGAAGTGTCTCATTTCGGTTTTTTTTTTTAATTATTCTTTTTCATTAAATAAAATTGTTTTGTGNAATTATTCTTTTTCATTAAAAAAAATTGTTTTGTGATGTACCGCCTATGATAATTTAAAAAAAAAAAAAACAACAAAAAAAACCGAAATGAGGCACTTCTGAAGAGGGCTTAAACGGAAATCAACGGAATTTTTTTTTTAAATTATTCTTTTTCATTAAAAAAAATTGTTTTGTGATGTACCGCCTATGATAATTTAAAAAAAAAAAAAACAACAAAAAAAACCGAAATGAGGCACTTCTGAAGAGGGCTTAAACGGAAATCAACAATATTTAGCTGTTTGGCCAAGGCGGAACCTCTCTGGAACTCATAAAATTGAAATATGAACTTTGACAAAAATTTACATCAGCTAAATATTGTTCCGCCTTGGCCAAGGGAAACTGTTTGGACCTCTTAAGACAGAAGCTGCAGGTTAAAGTTTCAATTTGGGTTTTTATTTCGTTAAAGCAATTATTTCTTTATATAATATATACACTTCGATTAATCAAGATTAGTACCACAATGTAAATAGACCACTGGATAGACGTAAAAAATATTTAAGGACCATGTTTTTAGTTTTTGTCTAGGTTCAGTTAAGAGTTGTCGAAAATTTTGGAAATTATTTTCATGATTCAGAAATATCTTAACAAAAACATGATTTCAAAGGTGAAAATTTGTTGTGAACTGGGAACTTTTATTTATATTAGTATATTTATACAGCATATTTTCCCTTTAAATAGTTAGTTTGGTTAAGATAAAATGCAATTTAATCGTCTATAAAAAGCCCCGCCCTGTGATCTAAAGTGTTATATAGAGCTGAGTTTTATACCCACTAAAGCTCGTAATTTTGTTGCACTAAAACTTCATTAACACTGAGCTTTAGAGCTTATTTATTTCTCTGAAAGGTTTCAGTAATTTGCACACAAATTGTTCTAGAACGCTAATTAAGCATTTAACACGGATTGACTTAGCTCTTTAAAGTGCAGTAGGGTTAAAAATATATGCGAGTCCCAGATAAATTATCAGTATTATTATCTTAGGGTTGTAAAATTTTAATTAATGCAACCTACTCTGTTGCCATTATTATCGCAGTCAATAAACCAATGTGCGAGCTGTTGAATGTAAATTAAAAGCTAATTGTNGTGATGCAGAATAAGCGTATTTTCACATTTGATCTAGTTATTAAATTTATGGCAATGCAAATAAAAGTTTACACAAGTGTATTGTTATTTTTAAATTTTATGTTTGTTTCTCATATACTTTTAATCGTATTAGTCCGCCATCACAAATAAGAAAAATATATAATAATTAGTTCTATAAAGGCCCATTTATTATCATTTAATAAAGAATAACGGGTGCACCCACTGGGATCATAAAGGCAGATGCAGAAATAAGACAAATCTTTCTGTGCAATATAAAACTAATAATATTAAATGAAATAAAAATCTAATTTAATTAAAGTAAAAATCCAAAATGAAACCATTTTGGGTTCACAGCACCGTAATTATAATTGGGGACAAAATAAAACATTTTACCTCTTATGCAATTACCTACAGGGGCTATCAATTGATAGCACCATATTCTAATTCATAACATTATAATTTATTTCTGGATAAAATAGTGCCACAGTGCCAGGATAGGAATCCCACACGAGGCCCTTGGTCTATATCAACACTCCTATCCTATCCCCCCTTAAGTCCGCAATTATTCTATTGAATTATTTATTATTAAAAGCGAATAAAGCAGGACGATGTTCGAAGCATTAACTAGGACACCGAACTGATCTATAGATACTATTGTTGGAATATCAAAGCTTCAAAATAGATTTCATTACTACATCCAAGCGAGTTAGGTCAATATCTGAATTTCAGAGTCATGCGTATAACAATTGAATTTGATTAATTTTAATTCTAAAATCATAATAAAATTTTTTATTTTTGTTTAATAGTTTATTTTCTTCTTAAAATACTTAAATAAATTCTTATTTTTACCAGCTCCCTCACAAATATATACATATTATATAATCTAAATGCTTGTGGCAATGATGCTGATAAAGTCTAAAAAATGCTTTCACTTCAGATTTTTTCATAGTATCAATTCATATCACAATATTAAGTATATATATGCCTGTGTGTGATTTTAATGGTGCTTATCTATCTTCATAGTTATCTTTGAAAAGTTTGAAGTACGTTTAGGAACTAGCTCTTTATTAATATTTAAGTAGAAAAGGTAAGAAAATTAAAATATTGTTGTGATGATTGAAATAACAGTTGTGGGTCACAAATATACGTGAATTTTCTTTCCTTCTCCAGCTAGCATATATCTTGCATCCAATGTATGTTTCAAGAAAAGAAATCTATCTTACTCACACTTACGAAAATGCAAATACAATTAATAAAAAACAAAGTTGTTTTTGTACAAGGTTGTTTCCCAAGTATTACATGTATATCATTTTTTTAAATTCCTATCGTAAATATGTGACAATATACTCGTATCATAGGTATTTTTTTCCTTTACAATGGTAGATAAAATTTTTAACTTAAATATATTTTTCAATATCTAATACGAGAATTGAGATATTAAATTAAATACTAAAAACTTATACAACCATACGCCGTAAATAATATTTCTCGAAAACGGCTAAATTTAATTTTCATGAAATTTGTGTTTTATACTCTAGCCTTTTCGAACTTTATATGACCATGATCTATTAACCCCTAGAGTGTTAAAATTTCAAAATCCTATAAAGAGCGAGACAGTCGCATATATCGACTTGGGGTTGGGGCCATTTTAACAATTTATTTATTATGATGCCATGTTATTTTTTCGAATCTCCTAAGGTTTTCTTATTATGAGACAATGTACTCAAGATAGAAGGAGATTTGAAAAAAAAATTCGAATATCCTGTGTCTGTTATTTAAATTAATTTATAATTAATAATTCCACTTGAGAGTGGTGTCGCTGGGTCACCTTCTCTCCTCATGTGACTGTCATTAGTGTCATTTTTTTTTACTATTTATTGTAATCGAATTAAAAAATGTTTTTTTTTATTTATTTTTAACAGAATGTAATGTTTAAATGAAGGTTATAAAAAACATTTCACTGCAGTAGGAATTTTAAATATTGTTTCTAAAGTTTTATTGAATTATATGGTACTACATGGAATTTCGTACTATGCCTAATGACGCCAAAGAGCAAATTTCGTTACGGAATGTGGATTAGAATAATTGTTTATTACTTTTTTTTCTTTGCAAGAAGGATTTTAGTTGGTAAACCCTTCATAACTTCAAGGATGTGCCATACAGCGTATTTCGTTAAGAAGTTTTTATAAGTTTAGCATTAATCATTTTTTTTTTCTCAATATAATCTAATATGGAATATCGTGTTGCTGTCACCCTTATGTGGCAAAATGTACAAATCACGGTACGAATTTAGTTAAAAAATCCGTTTTCGATTAAATTTCTTTTTATGAAAGAGTCCTATTTAGTACTTAGTTTTCAATGAAATGGGTTTAGGACTTTTCCAATATTTTTAGCTAAAAGAGAAACTAAAATAGCTTTCATAATTTTGCTCCATTTTCTTTAATATTTATAATATTATCAGAAAATGCATAGATAAAGAATAGTTATTTTAAAATGTAAGATAAAAATCTTAATAATAATGAAATGGATTGTATTTTTTCCAAGGAAATTTTTGGATCTTACAAAATTTAGAGAAAAAAACTTTATAAAACATTACCAGAACTAACGAGCTGTAAGCTTGATTTCTTTTACGAGAAGAAGTTTGATAAAAATTTTTTTTTAAAGAAACCGTAAAGGAAAGGCTGATTGCTTTATGACATTTTAATCCTAAGATGATTTTAGTTGGGGTTCGGTCGAGGTAGATCCAAAAAAACACAAATTAAAAAAATGTATTTTTTTAATGAAGGATTATCTGCCAACGTTTCGGCTTACATTGTAAGCCATCTTCAGGGCTGTAGAAATACAATGTCATGAGAATACAGTAATATTTGAAATTAGTATAATAGAGAATTATAATATAATGTGATATCAAGAGTATGAAAGTAGAAAGCTGTGTAAGACAATTAAAAGTTTATGAAAAACAATATTGAAAAAGAACCAATTTGAAAAAAACATGCAAACAAACAACTTATTGACAAGAAAAAAATTGAAATATCATTAAAGCAGTAATTTGCCACACCTACCTATCATGAAGATGAGAGAGGACGTCTTGTCCCTAAGTTCACGTTTCCATGACTAACATTATGAATTTGTTTTAAATTTTGAAGTAAACAAGGGGAGTGGGGGTAGCAGGTACAAGGCAGGCGGAAGGTGTAAATGGAAAGCGGCCTGTTACAAGAGAGGGCAAATCATCTTAGAATAATATCTACGGTCAACAAACTCTCATTATGACATTTTAATTTTAAAAATTTGTTAAATTTGAATCACTTTATAGTATAATACATATAAATGAACTCCCTTGTATTTATATAAGAGGTTGTTTTGCTTTTATACAGATTATATCCTCTGATTATTATATTTGACGTGGCCGTTAGACTTCCCGTTTACGGCAGGTGTAAGACACACTAATTGCCAGATTTCAGGTTTTCTAGGCAGATCGCGGCTACCCACAAAGTGAGGGCTTAATTTGCAGCTAAGTAGGAACACGAGTGCCTTGTGTGCTCCCCTCAGCTCTCAAGCCTCAACACTGTTGTCTTTCGGGAGTCATATCGCTATCATAAACTCCCTATCACGTATGTAATAAATATACTTACGCACTTTGCTCCTACTCTGTCAATTTAACTTCTTAACTAAAAATAAAACAAATCAAGTAATTTATAAATATTTTATTAGGTTGTGGTTTTTTATCCCACGTAAATTTTAAACAATTAATGAGAGGGAATAGAATAAAAAAAATCTATCTGTCCCTGCCAGGAATCGAACCTGGATCTCCTGCTATCCTGGCNTACCGTTTCTTCTTCCGGGTTGGACCGTGTCAAGTGGTTGATAGTTGCCGAGCTTTCGCACTTCATGTGATGGCTTCTTCAGGGCTGAAAAGAGAATGAGAGTTGTAAAAGACAGATTTTTAAAATCCAGGTGGTATATAATTACCATGTTTTATACACCAGCCTACGTGAACATTTTCGTAAGTTACGAAAATGTTTATGGAATATTTTATATTCTAAAATATAGAAATTTAATTTTCTATCGTTCATGTTCTTTCCCCTCTCTACCAACCCAGCCCGTCTAAAGCATGCTTCAGGGGACATACATATTACTCATATTGCTCTCTACGTCATTTAAATTTAATTTCGTCATTTACACATATATAAATCGTTAATGAAAAATAGAAATGGCGGACCCCAAACAATCATTATTAAATTATACTACTGGAGCTGATGTAATTACGTTGCATATGATATAGTTGAATGTAGCTATGTGCCTTAAGTATATTTGTGTATGAACTTGAAACAAAGGTAGTTTTACAAACCAACTTCTGAAGAGAGAATCTTTTCCTATACTGACAACAATAAATTTCTAATTAGACATAATGGTCTATGAATTCGTTAGCATATGTATATTTTTGTATTCATATATATATTCTTAATTTTTACGTTGTGTTTATAATTTATGTCTTATTAGACTTCAGAGCTCATTCATAGTGGTAGCTTAGAAATGCAATGCTAACAATTTGATATTTTTACACGGTTGTTATGGAGTACTTCAATCTCCTAGTGGGACCTAATCCTCCTTATGGACTACTTGTGTTTTGTCACCTAGAACATTCATATTTAGAGATAACTATTATACATTGAACAAATGAATATACACAGACACCCCCACAATTTCTACACGCTGATATTGTAGTGGAATAGAAATATATAAGGAAAGGCCATTGTGGTTACTAACTTAAAGAAAAAGCCTGCCCAATAGTTGGTACGCTGACTGAGGGCGCATATAAATATATTAGGGGAGTTATAGCACTGCAGGGACCATACCTTACCATTAGTAAGGCTGTATTGGGCAGCCCTGTTCCCCTCATACTGCCTCCTACATCGCATAACCCTCTGCCTTCTTGATATGACCTCTTCTCTTAGGAAATGGTATTTATAATAAGAAACAAAATACAAATACAAATACAATTGAATTTATTATTTTCTAATCTTATGTCATAGATAGATCAATCATTCAAGTTTTAAATTTTTACATACCAAGTAATCAAAACTACAATGTATTGTAATCACTGGTGATATGTAAATATAAATAAAAGGATTACAAAATCGAAGTTCATAATTACTTTATAATTAGATGATTATAGTTGGGGTTCGGTCAAGGTAGATCCAAAAAACAAAAATTTAAAAAATGTATTTTTAAATAAAGGATTATCTGCCGACGTTTCGGCTTACATTGTAAGCCACCTTTAGGGCTGCCTATCATGAAGATGGCTTACAATGTAAGCCGAAACATTGGCAGATAATCCTTTAAAAAATAACATTTTTTAAATTTGTGTTTTTTGGATCTACCTTGACCGAACCCCAACTATAATCATCTAATAATAATATCTATGGTCAAAAAAACTCTCCTTTTGAACATACAATATAATTTTTATAGTGTGTTAATTATTTATACAATTTCAGTTTCCTCTGAGGGATTGTTCAGTAAACTTTTTTTTTTAATTTCGTTGTAAATAGTTTATGATTATAAACAGCTTTCATATTTTGATCGGAGACTGTAGAATTCTAAGTTTTATATTTCTAATCGTGCAATAATATGTGTACATACAGAAAAACATACTCACACTCAACAATGAAGGAAAAAAAAAAACTGTTTTTCACCCAATATCATTGAGGTCTATATTTATCATTAAAATAACACTAATATATTCTAAAAGTTATTTAACCTATTTTTATACTACTTATGGACATGAAGGGAGGGCTATTTACATCCTCTTCTAAGTATCAAATCCTCCGAGAAGGATTCTATTCCTCGATAACTATCATTGCCATAATGTGAATAGATTCATATTGACATGAATTTCAAATAATATGTGGGGTATTAGGAAAACCTCTGTTTCTGACCTCTATCTGGACAACAACTGGATAAGTGTAGGCAGTGTGAAAGTGACATCTTATGAGAGGAGATTATTTTGTCGGCCCATTAATGTGCAGCCAAGATAATTTATCAATTTCTTAAAGTTTTCCGGAAAATTAAAAAACAAAACAATATAATATAACAATAAACATCACAGCAGCAGAAATGAAGTACTTTATGAGAGTTTTTAGGAAGATCATTAGTATACTGCAATGTGTACCGAATGAATGGGAAGAGAGAACCTAAGAGAGTTCCTGAAGTTTGAATCGCTGGGAGAAGGCTCGCTGTAAATAAAATTTGAGTTTCTTTATTATTCATCTTTATCATGCTGTTGTGCTATTTCTAGTTTCGAGGAGCCTCGATTCCTCATCCCTCCAGGTCCCCTCACAGGAGAGGAATCCGTCTTCGCTAGACGCCCCGGAATATCCTACCTGGAGAATATTCAGAGGATAGAAAGGAAAAGAGACATGTTCCTCCAGGAGACGAAGCCGGAGGGGGCCTCGAGGGATGAGGAATCGAGGCTCCTCGAAACTAGAAATAGCACAACAGCATGATAAAGATGAATAATAAAGAAACTCAAATTTTATAGTAGTAATATTGAAATAAGTATGAAACTGAGAATTTCGCATAGTTTGTGCGGTGACAGATTTTATTTTTAAACTCCACTATAATCATACAACTTTCAATAGGAAAAAAAAGACCTAGTAACCAGTAGTACCAGGCCCGAACAGATCCCAGTTGCTTAAATTACCCTTCATGTACTTTTATAATTCACAAAAGTTGTAAAATTTAAAGTAAATATAAATAATAAAATATTATTATTACCCTTATTTATGATTTTTTTCTNAAAAATTATTATTTATAAAATTACAATTAAGCTTCCTTGTACAAAACAAACGAATCCGTTCACGACTGAAATTTTGTGTCAGGGAAGTAAAATGAATGATGATCTATATGATTTTCTTAAAAGGTGCATTATGGGGATGATATTTAAGAATGAACTTACTTGGGCTGAGCAGCTTTCAAATGGAAATTAAGGACCTCTTCTTACCACTCCCTTTCCGGTCACATTCGAGTGAGCATTAGCTACAATTACACAATTTTATTTGTAACAACTCGATTTGACTTACATTAAATGTTTTGTAAACTGTATATTTGGTACGTTTTTACTTTATGTTCTTTTAAATTGCATGATATTTATGATTTCTGAATATATCCTGTAGTTTAGGAAGTTGACGTGATAGACAAAATCTGAGGTTATTCTCAGATTCAGACGCCAAGAATTGGTTAAAAAAACAGCGTCAGATCTAACTCAACAAAAAATGTACTCCCCAGTGTTATTTTATCTTTCATACACACTTGCAAAGCCAAATCAGTTGTTAGCATTTATATCTCTAATGGCCAGCGGTAAATCTGTTGAGTTAACGCGTCCCCTGCGTGCTGGATGGAATGACCCCCACTGAAGTAGATGGCCCATGTCGGTCATGGGCGAGATGGGAAGTGCATTCAGCCTCCACGAGCCTGACATGATACGGAAGCTGGAAAGAGAAACTTAGAGCCGCCCCCAAGTCAGCAATAGATCTCTCATGATACGGACGGTCTCTCACGCTCCGATGGATCTTCAATTTTCCACTCCGCAGAGAGGCGGCCAGTTAAAACCCACCAAATACGCTATTAAGTTATATACTCCAAATAAAACAGTTTGTGACAATACTTTTTTTTTCTGTTCCATCATCGATTCAAACAGAATGGATCAAATAAAACCTATAAACGATAAATGCAAGGGAATGGAATAAAAAATCTAATGTCTCAGCCAGTACTAAAACCTGGATCTCCTGCTATCCACCGTCTTTGTGGTGTAATGGCTAGCATTCCCGCCCGGATAGCAGGAGATCCAGGTTCGAGTCCTGGCATAGACAGTTTAAATTTTTTATTCTATTCCCTTGCATTTATTGCTTAGAATTAATGTGGGATTAAATACCACAACAAAAAATATATTTTTATCCTTTTAGTTAAAATTT
>KZ807668.1:327402-337638 GCA_000696205.2 Oncopeltus fasciatus | reverse complement strand
AACTAATATATTATATTATATTTATCTTACTATACAAGTAATAAGAGAGTGTAAAAAGGGCCGCCTTCTTAATCACACGGCTACGTCACTCGTGGCACGGGATTTGACAGTTCCTCACTGCCATACAAATCCCATAAGAATCTTCGGGCTACATAGTCGTCCTCAATCAATGTCAACGTATACATGATTAAAGAAAAAAGAGTGCTCTCTTACGCGTATTCAGTGTAAATTATACTTAATTATTAGGTAATGAAGAGTTGCTGATAAATCTGAATGAAATATATCCAGAATTGTATCTCTACTAGTCCTAAATTTTGTAAAAGTATATATTAGAAGCCTAACAAATGACAGTGAGTGGGAATGGTAAAATATAGAAAGGCCAAGACGAAATGTCTTCCAAAAGACGTTACGTAGAGATCTTGGAGCAAATCGTCACGAAGGGGTGCCCTGACTTGATAAAACTAAAATTACAAAGATTAATAACTTCGATAGGAGTGAAGGTTTAATTTTCTAATCTTGTCTTTCTGTCGAAACAGCTGCATATCTGTTCCGACTTCTACAGGATTTCTTAGTTGAGAAATATTATTTATCTATTTACTGTAGACGTTATAGTGTTCTGTGTGTTCCCCCACACTTGTGTGTGTGTGTGAAATGAGGCTGTTATGTGTCATGAATCTTTTGTGTGCCAGTATGCCAGTAGTGCAAGGGCCAGTGCCCCCAAAATCCTAACTTTGCCCAAATTTCAATTTCGTATTTCTTAAGTAAAATTTTATTTATTATATTTTTACCACTCTGTTTAAGGCTTTAAGCAAATTTTCATTAATGTAATTTACAAATAATACTGTCAACGCAACAAAACTGTAAAACTCACTTTACAAAATATTTGCCACATGTTTCTATAGTACTATGGATTTTAGGAAGTAAAACATTCCCTGTGACCCCTCGTCACCCCTCTTTGGTGACAAAAGAGGTTGTAATTTGTGACAATCAATGTATAATTTATAAATGTTTTTTTCCATCAAGAGCCTCTAGGACTATTATCTTAAATATAGCCATTCACTATTACAGTTGTTATTGCAGTTTCCACAATTTATGTATTCTTGTGAATTATTTAAAGTATTTAATTCATTAATTATTAACAATATANTATCAAATATGAGTGTCTACTCATATCAAGTGAAGCAGGACACTCCTGTCGGACTTTTCTGAAGGAAAAAGGATTTGTCTCATCTTTCTGAAACTGCGGAGCGAATTTTATATATATATATATATATATATATATATACATGTATGCATATTGCTAAATACAGTAGCCCTAAGCTGTTGAAGTGGAGGTAAAAACGAAAATAAAAGAAAATTAGTTGGAAACATTTTAAGGGTATAGAAGCTAAAATTATTCCTTAAATCTAAAGAATCTTGGTACATAATATATACAAATAAACATAAAAATTGTATTGTGTTTCAATTTGGATATATACACCACTATTTTACGTGTATGTAAAGCTGTCTACATTTAAAAAAAAAAGTAATTTTATATTCGAAAAGTGTCTCTATTTGAACTTTGTTTATTCGTATAAGTTTTAATGTTTTTTTTATTATTTAAATAAATTGTTTTCTAATTTTTGAGATATTCAAAAACGTAAATAAACCCACTAATTTCAGAAGGTAGTGGAGATTGTTTTTGTTTATTAGAGCATATTTTGATTAGGTTAAATAATAAATATTAATTATCATAATTCGTCAGGCTGGATCAGACAAAACTAAATGAATTATTTAGTACATTAGTCAATAAATATTTATATTTAAACTAACCAGGTATTGTAATCCCCTAAACTTATATAATATATCTTTTATCAATAAACATAAATGTTTTAAGGTTCATTGTACTAAAATAAATATTATGTCCACTACAGCAGAAAACTTTGTTCTGGCAAATGAAATTTTATGTAATTCCCCACTCCTATTCGTCCGTTTTCACTCTTTAACGAACTTAGCCTTCAAATTTACAATAAAATCGATACACTTAAGTCCTATAAGGAAACAACTAATTGCGGCTTATAGGACTTTTTTTAATTAAATGAAACTTTATTATTAATCACTTTCTACACGTTTTTCATATCTAGTAATGTGCTGGTTAATATTCACAATAAAAATTATTTAACNTTCTGAAACTGCGGAGCGAATTTTATGAGTTTGAAATATCAAATATGAGTGTCTACTCATATCAAGTGAAGCAGGACACTCCTGTCGGACTTTTCTGAAGGAAAAAGGAAGAAGAAGAAAGAACTTAGCGTGTACTTCACTTGATGTAATGGAGAAGCTGCCCAATGGCAGAACTCCACAATGTTTACAATACACAGGGTGTTTTTTTTTGTTTTTGATTTTTTTTGTTTGTTTTCTTCCATATTATTTTTATGAAGTGTTGGCAATGAAAAGATCACGGGGCCATTTTCTATTCAGGAGAAGTGGAGGATTGTCAGGATGGGTAATACTGGATAGAGTTTAGACTACACATTGTAGTCGCCGCCAACGAGGAAATGGGAGCCCAGTGATTAAAAAAAATTGACTGAACTGAGCAGAAGTTATAGGTTCGTTTAGGGGACAGTACACTGCCGCAAGGGTGATAGAAAAGGTGAAGGTTGAGAATGACACAGTGGTAGATTGGGTATATTCTATAGGAACAGAGGGAATCAGTTGATGGGAGAAGGAGCTGCGAATTAGTATGGCTATCCCACTATGGGCTTTCCCGTCTGGGTAGTCGGTCCTATAATTTCTGTACCCTGATATACTGATGAATTTTTGTGATGTAAGTCGTGTTTCTGTTATAAGTGCGACGTCAACATTTCTATTATTGAGAAGTAATGTCAATTCGTCTTTGTGTGTATGTACTCCGTTGGCATTCCATAGGAGAACTGTGAGGAATTTGCTGGTTTGGGAATTCATGGTTGAGGAACTGGAAAGCGGGCAATTAGGGCTGTGATGAGAATAATGAGGGGATTTTACATGGACTGGATTCTAGCAAAAAAGGTTTCTATGATAGCGTACCGGTCGGAGGAAGTAGGAGGTGGAGAGGTTTGACAAATGGCTGCTTGATGCTCATGTGGTGCTGATTGCTGCTGAGTCGAGTGTCTCTGCGGCAGTAGCGGGGTTCTGTCCTTCAGCTCCTTAAATTCGTATTTTAGTAATAAACAACTATATGGTGTATGTTGTACATTATTATTATTATTTATTGTAAACTACGAGAGCACATTGCAAGATGCACGCTGTGCAGTATGTAATTTCTAAAATAAATAAAATTAAAAAAATTAAGTAAGTAATAAACAAATATGTGTTGCCCCATCACCCTAAACTAAATATTATGCCAGTTAAATTTAAAAAAACTTTCAACTGCATTTTTCATATAATCTGCAGTCGTGGTCCGATTTTGCTCACAAATGGATTTCGCCTTTTGATCTGCATTTTAATGCTACAAACTGAATGTCATTAAGAAAGACTGAAAACTGTAGCCTGTAGAGCGTTGACCGACATAAAAAAAATCCGTCACGAAAACAACCCCTTTCTTTCAGAATTGCTTAATTTCATTGTGTCTTGGAACGTGATTGAACTTCAAATCAAAGAGGTCCTTCTTTTTGGGGGATTTTAAGATTTATTTAATTCAAATTACTTGTAAACTGCAGTAGTTTTCGATGTCCATCTGTATGAGCGGAATGGAAGGATGTGTGTATATGTGCACAAATGAACCCAGGTTGTTCGTGGTTGAGGCCCCTCGTTTCCTGGCCGAGTGGGTGGCGTTTTCCTTTAACCAGTTCGTTGGCCCACTTAAGCTCTTTAACGAAACACATCGTCACAATTTGGTCATCCTGGCCGGCGCGTTTGTCTTCAAGATTTTACGTAATTTCCTCAGTATTCTCATAATCACATAGTAGGGACTTTATCTCGATCCTGAAAACACACATTTTATTTCTATAAAGTCATTGAATGTTAGATGAATGTAATTAATTGATAGTTTAAAGTCAGTTTTTGAAAAATTAAAAAAATAATTGTAATAGAAATCATTTTACCTATTAAAACCAATTTCAGGTATTTTTCAGGGCCGAGATCAATATCTTGAAAGGTCTGAATCCTCTATTGAAGCATCTGCTGTATTTCGATTAATTTGGTATTCTTTGACTGATCTATATTATTATTATACATTTTTCAAACAATATTTTTCAAATATATCAAATGTGTCAAGATTGTGATTTGGAATCTTAATCTCACTGTTTCTTTAAGCGATGTTCGGCAATCGTCATAAAGGCTTTAAAGACACAATTTTTGTTGAAGCTATATAAAAATGTCCTAGAAGACTTTCTTGAAAGATCATGATTTTATCGCTGAGTGGGGATGAAGTTTAAATAACATTTTAATTCAGTGTTTATAAATTGTTTGAAAGACGAGGAAATAGCGGTTGCATACATGTAAGGGGAAACACTGTTCAGACATAGTCTTACAAGAGGGCTGTGTCAGTTTACCTCTAAATTTCAAGAAGTTTATTTTATGAGTTTGAAATATCAAATATGAGTGTCTACTCATATCAAGTGAAGCAGGACACTCCTGTCGGACTTTTCTGAAGGAAAAAGGATTTGTCTCATCTTTCTGAAACTGCGGAGCGAATTTTATGAGTTTGAAATATCAAATATGAGTGTCTACTCATATCAAGTGAAGCAGGACACTCCTGTCGGACTTTTCAGAAGGAAAAAGGATTTGTCTCATCTTTCTGAAACTGCGGAGCGAATTTTATGAGTTTGAAATATCAAATATGAGTGTCTACTCACATCAAGTGAAGCAGGACACTCCTTTCGGACTTTTCTGAAGGAAAAAGGATTTGTCTCATCTTTCTGAAACTGCGGAGCGAATTTTATGAGTTTGAAATATCAAATATGAGTGTCTACTCATATCAAGTGAAGCAGGACACTCCTGTCGGACTTTTCAGAAGGAAAAAGGATTTGTCTCATCTTTCTGAAACTGCGGAGCGAATTTTATGAGTTTGAAATATCAAATATGAGTGTCTACTCACATCAAGTGAAGCAGGACACTCCTTTCGGACTTTTCTGAAGGAAAAAGGATTTGTCTCATCTTTCTGAAACTGCGGAGCGAATTTTATGAGTTTGAAATATCAAATATGAGTGTCTACTCACATCAAGTGAAGCAGGACACTCCTTTCGGACTTTTCTGAAGGAAAAAGGATTTGTCTCATCTTTCTGAAACTGCGGAGCGAATTTTATGAGTTTGAAATATCAAATATGAGTGTCTACTCATATCAAGTGAAGCAGGACACTCCTGTCGGACTTTTCAGAAGGAAAAAGGATTTGTCTCATCTTTCTGAAACTGCGGAGCGAATTTTATGAGTTTGAAATATCAAATATGAGTGTCTACTCACATCAAGTGAAGCAGGACACTCCTTTCGGACTTTTCTGAAGGAAAAAGGATTTGTCTCATCTTTCTGAAACTGCGGAGCGAATTTTATGAGTTTGAAATATCAAATATGAGTGTCTACTCATATCAAGTGAAGCAGGACACTCCTGTCGGACTTTTCAGAAGGAAAAAGGATTTGTCTCATCTTTCTGAAACTGCGGAGCGAATTTTATGAGTTTGAAATATCAAATATGAGTGTCTACTCACATCAAGTGAAGCAGGACACTCCTTTCGGACTTTTCTGAAGGAAAAAGGATTTGTCTCATCTTTCTGAAACTGCGGAGCGAATTTTATGAGTTTGAAATATCAAATATGAGTGTCTACTCATATCAAGTGAAGCAGGACACTCCTGTCGGACTTTTCAGAAGGAAAAAGGATTTGTCTCATCTTTCTGAAACTGCGGAGCGAATTTTATGAGTTTGAAATATCAAATATGAGTGTCTACTCACATCAAGTGAAGCAGGACACTCCTTTCGGACTTTTCTGAAGGAAAAAGGATTTGTCTCATCTTTCTGAAACTGCGGAGCGAATTTTATGAGTTTGAAATATCAAATATGAGTGTCTACTCATATCAAGTGAAGCAGGACACTCCTGTCGGACTTTTCAGAAGGAAAAAGGATTTGTCTCATCTTTCTGAAACTGCGGAGCGAATTTTATGAGTTTGAAATATCAAATATGAGTGTCTACTCACATCAAGTGAAGCAGGACACTCCTTTCGGACTTTTCTGAAGGAAAAAGGATTTGTCTCATCTTTCTGAAACTGCGGAGCGAATTTTATGAGTTTGAAATATCAAATATGAGTGTCTACTCATATCAAGTGAAGCAGGACACTCCTGTCGGACTTTTCAGAAGGAAAAAGGATTTGTCTCATCTTTCTGAAACTGCGGAGCGAATTTTATGAGTTTGAAATATCAAATATGAGTGTCTACTCACATCAAGTGAAGCAGGACACTCCTTTCGGACTTTTCTGAAGGAAAAAGGATTTGTCTCATCTTTCTGAAACTGCGGAGCGAATTTTATGAGTTTGAAATATCAAATATGAGTGTCTACTCATATCAAGTGAAGCAGGACACTCCTGTCGGACTTTTCAGAAGGAAAAAGGATTTGTCTCATCTTTCTGAAACTGCGGAGCGAATTTTATGAGTTTGAAATATCAAATATGAGTGTCTACTCACATCAAGTGAAGCAGGACACTCCTTTCGGACTTTTCTGAAGGAAAAAGGATTTGTCTCATCTTTCTGAAACTGCGGAGCGAATTTTATGAGTTTGAAATATCAAATATGAGTGTCTACTCATATCAAGTGAAGCAGGACACTCCTGTCGGACTTTTCAGAAGGAAAAAGGATTTGTCTCATCTTTCTGAAACTGCGGAGCGAATTTTATGAGTTTGAAATATCAAATATGAGTGTCTACTCACATCAAGTGAAGCAGGACACTCCTTTCGGACTTTTCTGAAGGAAAAAGGATTTGTCTCATCTTTCTGAAACTGCGGAGCGAATTTTATGAGTTTGAAATATCAAATATGAGTGTCTACTCATATCAAGTGAAGCAGGACACTCCTGTCGGACTTTTCAGAAGGAAAAAGGATTTGTCTCATCTTTCTGAAACTGCGGAGCGAATTTTATGAGTTTGAAATATCAAATATGAGTGTCTACTCACATCAAGTGAAGCAGGACACTCCTTTCGGACTTTTCTGAAGGAAAAAGGATTTGTCTCATCTTTCTGAAACTGCGGAGCGAATTTTATGAGTTTGAAATATCAAATATGAGTGTCTACTCATATCAAGTGAAGCAGGACACTCCTGTCGGACTTTTCAGAAGGAAAAAGGATTTGTCTCATCTTTCTGAAACTGCGGAGCGAATTTTATGAGTTTGAAATATCAAATATGAGTGTCTACTCACATCAAGTGAAGCAGGACACTCCTTTCGGACTTTTCTGAAGGAAAAAGGATTTGTCTCATCTTTCTGAAACTGCGGAGCGAATTTTATGAGTTTGAAATATCAAATATGAGTGTCTACTCATATCAAGTGAAGCAGGACACTCCTGTCGGACTTTTCAGAAGGAAAAAGGATTTGTCTCATCTTTCTGAAACTGCGGAGCGAATTTTATGAGTTTGAAATATCAAATATGAGTGTCTACTCACATCAAGTGAAGCAGGACACTCCTTTCGGACTTTTCTGAAGGAAAAAGGATTTGTCTCATCTTTCTGAAACTGCGGAGCGAATTTTATGAGTTTGAAATATCAAATATGAGTGTCTACTCATATCAAGTGAAGCAGGACACTCCTGTCGGACTTTTCAGAAGGAAAAAGGATTTGTCTCATCTTTCTGAAACTGCGGAGCGAATTTTATGAGTTTGAAATATCAAATATGAGTGTCTACTCACATCAAGTGAAGCAGGACACTCCTTTCGGACTTTTCTGAAGGAAAAAGGATTTGTCTCATCTTTCTGAAACTGCGGAGCGAATTTTATGAGTTTGAAATATCAAATATGAGTGTCTACTCATATCAAGTGAAGCAGGACACTCCTGTCGGACTTTTCAGAAGGAAAAAGGATTTGTCTCATCTTTCTGAAACTGCGGAGCGAATTTTATGAGTTTGAAATATCAAATATGAGTGTCTACTCACATCAAGTGAAGCAGGACACTCCTTTCGGACTTTTCTGAAGGAAAAAGGATTTGTCTCATCTTTCTGAAACTGCGGAGCGAATTTTATGAGTTTGAAATATCAAATATGAGTGTCTACTCATATCAAGTGAAGCAGGACACTCCTGTCGGACTTTTCAGAAGGAAAAAGGATTTGTCTCATCTTTCTGAAACTGCGGAGCGAATTTTATGAGTTTGAAATATCAAATATGAGTGTCTACTCACATCAAGTGAAGCAGGACACTCCTTTCGGACTTTTCTGAAGGAAAAAGGATTTGTCTCATCTTTCTGAAACTGCGGAGCGAATTTTATGAGTTTGAAATATCAAATATGAGTGTCTACTCATATCAAGTGAAGCAGGACACTCCTGTCGGACTTTTCAGAAGGAAAAAGGATTTGTCTCATCTTTCTGAAACTGCGGAGCGAATTTTATGAGTTTGAAATATCAAATATGAGTGTCTACTCACATCAAGTGAAGCAGGACACTCCTTTCGGACTTTTCTGAAGGAAAAAGGATTTGTCTCATCTTTCTGAAACTGCGGAGCGAATTTTATGAGTTTGAAATATCAAATATGAGTGTCTACTCATATCAAGTGAAGCAGGACACTCCC
Source organism: Oncopeltus fasciatus (assembly GCA_000696205.2). Classification (NCBI taxonomy): domain Eukaryota; kingdom Metazoa; phylum Arthropoda; class Insecta; order Hemiptera; family Lygaeidae; genus Oncopeltus; species Oncopeltus fasciatus. The sequence goes on along the minus strand of KZ807668.1, from coordinate 328,929 downwards.
GTCGGAATTTTCAGAAGGAAAAAGGATTTGTCTCATCTTTCTGAAACTGTGGAGCGAATTTCTTCATTCTTACTATTTGCCTGAAAAATGACTTAGGACACTAAAGGAAGATTTTAGTCCCATGAGACATGAACTAGTGACCTAAGGAGTGATCTAATTGTATTTACTCTACTTCCCTTGTGACCTGTGAGCAGTTTCTTACAAGACTATTGCCTAGGTCCTAATGTCATGTGTTTTTCGCTCCGTGTGAACACAACGAGAATGAAACTCTTACTATCGAATCCTTATTACAATGTTTCTTATTTGAGGAAATGGAGTTAATAGTGATTTTAGTGTTATATGGCCTCTATGTTTACGACTTCATTCCTATACCCTTCACGCTTTATGTACACTTCTCAGATACGTATCATCATTTAAGTAAGTTAACAGAGATCTACGTTATCCTTGTTAAAAATATCAGGTCTCCGAATTTCTCAATTTCCTCATAGCTACTCGTTTTTTCTGCATATATTTTCTGTAGCCTGCTCTCTACTCTTCCGAAAATCTAATGCTATTTATTTTTTTCGAAAGAACTTTCTACATGAGAAAAGTGCTCGGCCCAATAGAACAATAATATAAGCCAATTGGAAAAATTGCTGATGATTTGTAAATTATAATTTTTTTAGCATTTGCGTGTTGTGTTTCTGTTAAAATTAGATAACACTTTACTGTTCTTTCAAATATTCTGCTCCCAAAAACCATTATTTGTTATAACTTTCGTTCTCAAACGTTTATCAAAAGATTGCTAAAATATTATAATATTAAATTTCAGTCTAATGTCCATACATTAATTTATGAAAAAAAAATTACCCAGCTACAATATTACTTAATTTCTTAGAGTCAATTTCTATTTACTTTATCACCGATGAGTTTTAAAAGTACAATTTTTTAATTGTATAATCATTATTGTTTTACCATACTTTCATAATTGTTAATGGATTGTATTTATGTATTTTGATTATATTTATAAGACAGAAAATTATAATATAAACCTCGCCTTTCTAAACAAAAAAAAAAAACATAAAGGCTAAAGAGACCCAGAAAAGAAGAACAGGTCAGGGATGTTTTTATCCGAAGATATATTAAAGACCTGTTCTACGTTCATAGAAAAGATTGAGCCAATGCTCAGCCGTAACAATGTTTAGCTTAGGAATGATTTATGACTAATGGCTTCGATGAGTCGGTAGTAAGAGCCAAGAGCTTATTTTCAGAGCTTCATTAAGCATCAAGTTGGAGTTGTTACTCTAAAGAACAGTTTCCCTAAACGGTCAGCTCCTTGTAAGAAGCTTAGGTTAGATTTAGTGCTTACTTCCGGACTGGTCGGTTGCACTCCAAGATATTTTAATTTCACTGCTATATTTACTCAGGTCCAAGGAAAAGCATTTCACAAAATTCTTAATTATCTTTATGAACAATATTATAAAACAGATAATGAAAAGAGATATTATATTTCCGAAAATGTAAAATAGACAGGCCAGATATATATAT
>KZ807668.1:309525-322343 GCA_000696205.2 Oncopeltus fasciatus | reverse complement strand
TTTTTTTTTTTTTTTTTTTTTTTTTTTTTTTTTTTTTTTTTTTTTTTTTTTTTTTTTCTTTCCTTTAGAATGTTGTTGAAAAGTAATTCACAACAGGTAAATGTATTAGTTGGGGCGTCAGGCTAGCTCAGGGGATCCGTACGGGTCTCGCAATCCTGACGCCGCGGGTTCAATTCCCGCCCAGGTTAATATTTTATTTATAATATAGAAGCTTGTACTGAGCTATGGGTGTTTAAAATTGGGTGGCAACCCGTAGATAGCCCTCCCTCCAATGAACCTAAGTGTTTGCAAGAATATTTGAGTATTAGTTGAATATTACTCAGTATAATATGCGGAGTCTCAATTCGGGTATAGGTCAAAGAAGACCTTATGTGCACTGTGTGCAGAAACTGTTACTCCATGTAATAAGAGACCACCTTTTAAGCTGCTGGAATCTTACTGATCAGAGCAATGGAAAATTACTGGATTTGTTGATAATCCGAGAAGCTTTGCAAAGCGTCCCTTAACGAGGGGCGTCCCTAAAGAATCGATTCTGAGCCGCTTTTGTTTTTAATTTATTAAGTAATCTGCCAGACTATGAGTTATAGTAGAAGTATATTTATACTCGTAAGTTATACGATATTTATTTCTAATAAATATGTAAATAAAATTAATTTAAAAGAAAATGAGTGCATAAAAATAAAGATAAATTATAAAACTTTCGTATTAAATGCAGTTAAACCAAATGCAGTAATTTAAAATTATGTAAGTTTTAAAATTGACAAAAAAAAAATATAAAAATAACTAAAAATTTTCGAAATTCCTTAGTTTAGCGAAAAACGTTGCTGTAAGGAACATATTAAGTATGTGAAGGGTAAATTAAACAGAGAGCGCTTTCCACTAAAACATCTGAGACTAAACTGAGTAGAGATGGTTTATTAAAGACCTATAATAACGTCTTCTTCGGCTGGTAAGAAATATTTAAATCTTTGTAAAAAAATGTGCCGCTTACAATTATTTATATTTTTATGAAAGATGGCTTTCTTTAAAATATGCCTGAAATAAGTTTCCTTCTTAGAGTAAAATTTAAAAAAAATTGTTTTATTTATCAAAACATGTTAACAAGCAAACTCTAACTTTATTCAACATTTTATATCCCAACGCATAATAATCATATGAAAAGGAACTATATTACCTCAAAGTACTCTTTTAACATTTATCCATTAAAATATAAATATGAGAATGTGAAATTCACTGTTATTCGAAATTCAATGAATCTAGGTAAAGCAGCAATTAAAATGCGGAATTACTTAAATACATGTTATAAAATTATCTTATTAGACTATTTTAATTGCCTCCACTGAGTATTACAGTGAATTTTAGCTATAAATACAGAATTAAATTGAAGTTCTGCAACACCTACGAAGCGATGATTTTAAAACTTTTGGAAGTTGATAAAGGTCTCTAATCTTAAGATGCTTTTTACGCTTTTTGTGGCGCACTGAGTAGTACTTGGCTTTTCGGTCGTAATCTCTATCTTCAGATCGAAAAATCGGTTAAAGAGAATCATGTATCTTTCGACATGAATCATACATTGATCATCATTGATGAATCATACATGAATCATGTATGCAGCGACATGCTGTCCCGTCTATCTCTGGGCGACATTATGAAGTTGCCCGGGGGATTAGCGTGTGGTTCGTATTTAGGACGAGTGAAAGATTCAGAGAGAGAGAGAGAGAGACTCACCCTTTCGAAGATTGGATCTGGCTAGATTTTGCTTCAGCCCAAAAAGTTTTAGGGCAGGAGGTTAGAAATCCTCTAGGGCTTACAGACGTTGTATAAGAAAAGCGCTTAGTTATTGCCTGAAACAAATTAGAAAGAAAATAAGTAAAGTACTGCAGACTTGGTACGCAAAGGAGAAGCGTCGTGCAGTAAGTTTTACCGATGAAAACATTTTTAAGATTCAGCCTAAATTCAAGGGACAAAACTTCCTGGAGTCAAAGGGTCCGAGAAGACTTTCAAGTCTTCCAAAGTTTTCGAAGAGGTCATTTTCCCGCCCGAGTTGAAGGGCATTGTACCATCTTATGGAAAATTATCATACCTTCCATTGTCCGTCTTCATTGGTTTCTGCAAACCATCTTCTTTCAAAAACCAATGAAGACGGACAATAGAAATTATGATAGTTCTATATTCATTGGTGGTGTAAATAACCTTTTAGATTATGGAAAATTGTTAAAATGGAGTCCTCATTATCATCTTTACAGCTTTATTTTTAAATTCAATAAATAAAAAACCGCTAAAGTTCACTCATTGCCAAAACTTTTATTAATTTTTATTAAAAAGAGATATTTTAACAGTTAGTTTTAATGAAATCGAAAAATTGAAAGGAATATTTTGAAGAAAAAAATAGTTAAAATGTAAAATTTATTAGTTTCAAACCAAACTTAGTCAGTTATTAAAATATAGTTAGTTTCCCCATTGTGCATATAAAAAAAAAGTTTTGCGATGTTAGAGGAGAAACTGCTAAAAGGGATTAATGGTTGGATTAATGAGTTAAATTTTATGGCAGATTTTGTTTTAAATTATATTTTACCCTACATTATGTTCTCTTCATCTTGTAATGATAATATTAATAAAGATTCTATAAAGATTCTAATAAAGATTGTTATAAAATTTAGATTCTAAAAATAAAAATTTTAAATGTTTAAAAGCACTTGCTTATTTATAAAAATATTTATTTAACCTCCCTTTCAAACAGTTAGGTCCCGGAGGGAGGAGAAATTTACAGATATCTAGACTATAGCAAACATTTATGGCTCTGGGAAAGCTTTTATTTCTTGTTAAAAGCTTTCCCAGAACAGGATTTGATGCTGGGATTTGATATACAAACGAATCATTTCGGGTTATTTTTATTCTGGACTAGTTTTGGAACATCTGAGTTCACAATCTCAGTTTTATAAAGTGTTAATTTAGTTTTTATTAAATTTTTGGAGTTAAAAAGATGTAATTTAATTACATTCAAGATAATTGGGAGTTAAATTACAAATATTTCAGGGGTAAAAAGGATGACGTTCACTTGATTCTATTTCCTTGGAAAATCTAGATCCATTGCACCCGCATGTTGCTCAAATTGCGAATAATTTAGGTTGAAAAATGCTGACGACTCATGGTCAATTCCACCAGGCGCTAATGATTTATTAGTCCGTTTAGCCACAAAATCGCACTGTCAGGGATGCCAAACTAATGATTTTAAAAAATTTATTTGTGGTTCTTTTTTTGCCACGGCTTAAAGTGAACTTCAAAATATGTTCTACCTTTCTATTATTGATCTTCTACTAATGAACTTCCTATATAAATATAATGGTTTTAAAACATTCTTTCTATCAGAACCTTAGCAAAGTAAGGAAATACGACGCCATTAAAGTTATTGATTATTTATAGAACTGTAATATGTAATATGATGAACGGATGACCGATCCAAGAATTTAAAGATCGAGTCTAAAGGAAAAAATATATAAGAAATTAAGAATATTGTTATAATTGCTTCACAGTAGAAGTTGACGGAAAGGACAAGGAAAAGTTTGTTTATAGAAACTAATTTATCTACCCGACGTTGATTGTAAGCAGTAAGTTCAAACTAAGAAAAAAAGTTAATGAGAAAACGTACACATATAGAAGTAAATTATTGTTGAAAAGAGAGCTTGAAATCTATAGCTTCCAATCACTCGAAGCAGAGTTCGGAAGAACACAAACGCACACACACGCGCACGTGTGTGTCGAATATATAGGTTCCTGTGAAAATGTCCAATATCAATAGGACACTATAAGCAAGAAAAGTTCATGCGCACCTGTATCAACAAAGATGACAAGAGCGATCTAGAACGTTCTGGTGACATTTAAATTATTGACGGCAAGTTTACATGACACAACCAGAATATCATTAATTAATTAATACCAAAATATTTAAATTTTAATTTCTCATTGATATTCTATTTCATGTTGGTCCCCACTATGATTTTTTTATTTTCTAAATTGAAAAAAAAAAATAGAAGACTGTATAATTTCTATTTAAAATATTGCTTTAGTGTCGGTAAAACATAAATTGCTGAAGCAGGAAACTGTTTCTGGTCAAATGTTTATGTAAAACACATTTAGATAATGAATATTGATAAAAGTCGAGTTATTATGCATTTTAATGCAAATTATGGCCACTGGAGTTGTTTTGAACTTCAAATTACTAGGAAACCCCTACTAACTTTGATCTTGTTGAGTAATTATCTGAATCCATCTTCGTCAGGGCAATCCCAATCTTTGTGAAGGAATACAAACTGTTCTTACACACAGATACACAACATTTCGTTTTTGCTACGGAGCAGGCTTCTGAAGACCACGTTGGTATTGCTTTTCTTTATCCATTTTTTTATCCTTCACCTTCCTTCAACAATCCGTTATTCTTTCCTCTGTCCTACCCCTATTCGTACTTTTTGTCCTCTTCTTCACAAGAACTTTAATTATGTTGTGTAGTTATCTGAATCCATCTTCGTCAGGCAATCCCAATCTTTAATTGTGAAGGAATACAAACAGTTCTTACCCACAGATACAGAACATCCCGTTTTTGCTACGGAGCAGGCGTCTGAAAACAAAGTTGGTATTGCTTTTCTTTCTCCATTCTTTTATCCTCCACATTCCTTCAACAATCCTTTATTCTTTCCGAGTGCTGCGTTTTTCTTTCCTCTGTCCTAGCCCTATTCTTCTTGTCCTCTCCTTCACAAGAACTTTCAGCTTGTTGAGTCGTTCTCTGAATCCATCTTCGTCTCGGAAATTCCCATCTTTAATTTCAAGGTTTCTTTTTTTTTCATTAAAAATAACTAAAGTCCAATTAAATAATGAGTTAAAATCTCATTAAAAAGTTTGTGTTTATTGTTTCTTTAATAATCTATTTTTATCTTTTGCCTAACGAATCTCAGTTGTTTTTTCTGGCAGCAGCTTCCAAGTATTCCATTTTTTTCATATATTTCCTTGCTGATCATAGAGTATATATAGTATTTTTCTTTGCCCATAAATTACTCTTAGTATTTTACTTCGTCAGACCTGCAGAGGTTGTAGAAAGCAATCCATACATCACTGTCTTTACTAAAGCATTCTAGTCTTAACTTACCATTGACGAACATTTCCTTTTGTTACATATTTTGTTGGTAGTGAAATTCAGCTATTTACGTTTAAGACTTTTGTTCTCTATTGTACATAACATGCATTTAGTTAAATATACAAATAAAAACATGTTAAGTACAATATACGCATAAGAGTACTATACAAGAATGTTTATGTATATATTCAATATAAATAATTTTAAAGGTAATGTGTTCGTGTTATTATTTATTCCTCAAGAACGGAGAAACCCTATACCTTCTTTCATTTAACACAATATTGCAAAGTGACGAAAGAGTATATGTTTTGTATCAGCAATCGTAAATTAAAAGAGTTTAAAAAATGTATTACAATTATTAGATGAATTATTTAACCAAATCAAAATAAACTATTTTGCTATTTTTAAATTTTCATCATTCAAACTAATATTTTTAAAAGTTATAATTTTTTAACATTCCTATACTCATTTTTATCCTTACTAAAGTAAATAATTAGATTAAAAAATATATAAGTTATTCTAACTTTCTACTTTTAATTTATTTTAATTCGTTTTGTAATGTTGATCGATTTCAACTTGTCCATTTGTTGTGGGGAAGGGAGTAGAATCCCGTCTCTTGTAATCTAACTCCTCTGTAAAATTTGAGTATTTATTAGCTTTTGGACATTGCATTGGATACTGATTTCTCCTCTTCTGCCCTCTTTTGATTCCTGATAGAGAAAATAATAAAACAAGCGAGAAATATAGTCAATTTTCAAATGCTTATTGAAAAACCCTTAATAATTGTTTTAGTGATGGTCCTGCCTCCAGAGATTACTTGGAAGGTAAAGAGCAAAAAGAGTATATCCAGTCCCATTAAAAAATGTCTGGTGGTATATTTTTCTTATTAACATTTAAAAAAAAGATAATAAAATAATTAGTGACCTTACGAGCTAATGAAGTTGAACAAAACGGTTTTAATATTGCAAAAGTTTTAGGTAATCACATTTCGCCTTAAATGACAATCGATTTATTATTGACAAATGAGATTTAATTTTCCGCTAATTCATTCGATAGGTAAGTTTATCATGCATGACAGAATTGCGTTAAACATTAAAAACCCCATAGAAAAAGCACTCTTATTCCTGCTTGAATTATATCTAGACAGATAAAAGTTATAATAAAGTATATAATTTTGGTAAAGGCTTATATATATATTAATGATTTATTAGTCCNCAGCTGGTCGTCAGCCTATCTCAATAGTTATTTCTTATATATGCATACATAACTTAAAAATAATTTTAGAACATTTTACTGCTGTATATCCGTGACATACAAGTTCTATCCGAGCGACATTCGGTTCTTCAAGGAACCCTTAATGAATTGAGTTATTTATAAAAGTATTTCTTCCCTAGCTACTATGTTAAAAAAAAAATAGAAACATACAGTTTTCAGCAAAGGCTGAAGCTGTGATATTTACTAGTTGTGGAGTCTGGAGAGTTTCTAATTTGGAAAAGCGGGCACACGTATGATTCACACATCACACAAAGATTTCGCTATGTTCACAACAGCTCCCCTCTGGCACTCATGAGGCTTGCAATTGTATGTCCGAAGATGGGTGAAGATTATAAAACGCAAATTGCGCGGAAAACTGTGTTTATTTTTTATCAATGTTTTCACTTCTTCAATTGTTTATCTCCACGGTCAAAAACTTCTCCATCTAAAACACGTATCTATTAGGATTTGGTCAGTCGTATTAATTCTTCACAATTAAAAAGAATACACTTTTACTTAATAAATCTTAAAAAATTAAAAGATTTCTAACAAAGTGACTAGTGAATGATTAGAATAGTTGCTGAGGCTTGCTGATTAGACTAGGTGTAATACTCACCTGATTTTTAATCCTATTTCAAGTACCAAGTATCTCGAAGATAAAGTTGTGTTGAAATTTTTTTTTATAAAAATGAGTGTAGATCTTTTCAACTTAAGTGACTTATTTAAAGAATTAGAAATAGATTCTGATAAGTTTAATTTAACAGTGGCATCAGTAATCATTATACATATACACTGGTTAAAAGTTGTTACTATGTTCAAGTTTGATTTTTGTTTTTTTATTTATAAACGTTACTTTTTTTTTTTTTTTTTGTGATGAAGTATTATATTTGAATGCACTGGATTAGTTTATCATACTTGTGATGGCCCTTCCTCAAAGAATATTATTATTCTGGACTTGATATCTTGAAGGCTTTTGTCGTCTGCCCTGTCCACCGCTTCAATGCATCAGAAGCCCCTCAAATGTACCCTGGTCTATTCTATTGTCCACTAGTGAAGTCCAGTGACGTGAAGTATAATACATTGACAATGCCCGCCTGATCTACCGCATTCGCTTTTAAAAAACTGAAAATAATGAAAGATAAAGAATATAATCGGGATATAAAAATGTGTATCAATATTCTTGAAATTGGGAACGTAATCATTACTTATACTTCAAATAAAGATTTTATATTGTAATTAAATTTATATTTTTCTTTATTTATATCATTTATATAATCNTATATATATATATATATATATATATATATATATATATATATATATATATATATATATATATATATATATATATATATATATATATATATATATATATATATATATATATATATATATATATATATATATATATATATATATATATATATATATATATATATATATATATATATATATATATATATATATATATATATATATATATATATATATATATATATATATATATATATATATATATATATATATATATATATATATATATATATATATATATATATATATATATATATATATATATATATATATATATATATATATATATATATATATATATATATATATATATATATATATATATATATATATATATCATATCCTATAAAACAGGAGGAATAAAAGGTAGAGAACACCAAAAAAAATATGAAAAATTATACAGAGTATTTCCTAAATTTTGGGGAGGACTGCTCGCTCTTCGTCAGAGAGGAATGAAGACACAGTCTGGGCTCTGGGCTTCTGATCGGGTTCGCACTAGGTTTAAATACCAAAACTAGGCAAACATCGAAGAGTAAATTTTGTCCAGAGCCATGGATGTATAGAATGGGATGGTAACATGTAGATAGCATCTTCTTCCAAGACCCCAAGTGGTTGAAAAGAAAGGGAGGTTACCATTTTTTTAAAAAAGAAAAGAGAAGAAAAAATAATTTTTCTCCACTCCTTTCTGACACAGGGGAGCAGGAGTGAAAATTTGGAAAAAAAAATGTTTTGCTCCCAACGCTCTTTCTTCCCTCTCTTCTGATTTATTATAAATGCATATATAATTATTATTTGTGTGTATATTAGTATATAAACTTTGCACGTCCGAAGATTTGTTCTATAAATATCTATTATGTATATTTCGTTTGACGCTTTATATTATAAATATTAGTAACTATTTCTCTTCTTTTTAAATACTGATTTTAGTTGTGGTATTTAATCTCACGTTCATTTTATACAAGAAATACAAGAGAATGGAATAAAAAAATCTTGCTCCCTCAGCCGGACTCGAACCCGAACGAGCATAAGACGATATATTTGCCTTACTTGGGGGTTTAGACTTGGACTATATTGCGGGGAGTAGAAGAAATTATCTAGCTAGTCTCGGTGGTGCAATGGTTAGTATAACTGCCAGGAAAGTAGGAAACCCAGGTTCGAATCCCGGCTGAGGTAGTAAGATTTTTTATTCTATTCCCTCGCATTTCTTGTATTAGTAACTATCTTATTTGGCGGTTGTATTTGCTGAATTTCCTCGATTATTTAAATATACATTATGTAAATAATTCTTGTGTTAAGGGTTTTAATTAAGTCATGTTTTGGTCTCTGTCACATAGAATCTGTATACATAAAATAAAATTTTCAAAATGATGTGAAAATACCGTTTTTCTACTCTGTATTCTTTGAGGAAACTCCGTTATGAAAAAAGGGCTGCGTTTGAATGGTGAAAATATAGCTTTAGTTTGCAGTTGGGATTACGTCTGCTAGGACAGTTAGGCTACCCCTTAAGATTCCCTTACCTTGGAGTGCAGTGATTGAGGTTCTCTGCGGTAATGAAGAAAACGATGGGCAAGGGGTTGGTGGGGAGATAGCTGGGAGAACCAGTGCCTGAGGGGGTTCAGACAGCCGTGAGCCGAGTGCAAACAGTTCCGACCTCCTTGACGAACATACATACTTCCAGTCCGAGGAGAAGGATGTGGAAGCCCTCTCATCCTTGTATCAATAGCCTACTGTTTACCGGCTCTGATTCACTCATATATCAACCCCACGACTCCTCCGTCGGTGTCTAACTAATCATTCACTCACTGATACGTTTGTAACTGTTGGCAAGGTTTTTAATAAATACCAAACGATCATATGGCAATACTGGAGTGTTTATGCGCTTTCTTCAAAACGTCGCTTAACAAAGACTAAAGCGAGAACAGATTCTCATACACATTGAAAAGGACTATATATTTATTAGGACGCCTCCCGGCATGCATTACGCTGAAATTGTAGAAATAACAATTATTCATGAACTATTGAAGGTCTAAAACCTAAAAGGTGACACTAGCCTCCGGTCACTCTTTCCATAAAACATTAGACGTTTAAAAAGCTCATTAAACATCAGGAATTGGCCTTCATCATATTAGGCTTCACACTTGTCCTTTCAAAGGCAGTAAGTCTGAGTGGTTGACACACGAGAACAAAAAATTGAAAACAAACTTCAAATTCACAAAAATGGAGCACGGTGTCCCTTCCTTCATTAGGCGTTGGTTACAGGTAGATTTGATTCCATAACAGACCATTTAGGCCCATGGGGAACTACATGCTAAAAACGTGTACTTCTCGACCCACGGCATCCTGTTCTAGCTGCCTGGTTTTATCACATTCAGTGTAGAATGATATTCAATTAGTTCTCAGGAGCACACCAGGAATCCTTTATTTCAATTTAACAGATGCACAGAAAGAAAAAACTACAACTACTGTCTGTGAGTATTAAGCCTGAGACCCTTAGGGGCGCCAGGCTAGCTCAGGGGATCCGTACAGGTCTCTCAATCCTGACGCCGCGGGTTCAAATCCCGCTCAGGTCAATCTTTTATTTATAATATAGAAGCTTGTCCTGAGCCATGGGTGTTTAGAATGGGGTGGCAACCTGTAGATAGCCCCTCCCTCCAATGACCCTTAGTGGCTGCAAGGGAGGCTAACCCAGCAAAAAAAAAAAAAAAAAAAAAAAAAAAAAAAAAAAAAAAAAAAAAAAAGACTGAGACCTTTAGCTGTGGAGTCCAATGCTTCAAAGACCACCGTGCCCCTGAGTCCTTCTTAATCCTTATGCAAATTAAATAACATTTTTAGCGACAGAGTCCTGCGAAATGGGAGACTAACAAGATCAACTGATTCATGTTAAAATGGGGAAATAAATGACCATTTGTTTGAAAATACAATACATTTTTTGGCGTGCATTTGTCCAGGATTATTTTCACTGCAGGTTTTCCACTACGCTCATAACATTTTAAAACAGTAAAAGTGGTGTTATGATATATTATGTTATGATCCATACATAAAAATAGAATTACAGTTTCTCTGTATCCAATAAAAATAGGAATAGTTTATATATATATAGTATTCATATAATACAATGAAAAATACTCTATAATAGTTCAGCTAATTATTGGGTCATAATAAAGGCTTTAGAATAAAGGCTGAACATATGAAGCATATAGAAGCTGTCTTAGCAGTATAAAAATACCATTACATAGCTTGAAAGACCGTTACTTTCTCTATCAATGAGAACCACTTTGTATTAATAACTGAAATCTTCTACGGCTGAAGGGAAGGTGGGATTGCAAATTCTATTTTTTAACACCTAGTGTCTTGCAACAGGCGCACGCCCGATCAGGCGCTGAACTCATGAGCAAAGATCCCAAGTTCAATACTGCAATACAGTTGTTTTTTGGTCTTTTTGAGTAACTGTTTGCAATGACCCAGAGGATTCCTAGAGTTTTCCCCAAAAACACCCAGCCCTAATTGAGAACCATTCTTCACTGAATGAGATAAAATCAGGATGACAGAACAGTTTGGAGCACTGGTGATGTTGGGTGTTCTTGTATTTCTACTAAAGCAAGTACTTATTACTTTAATAAGTATTAAGGAAGATATTTAAGAATGTAAGAAAAACGGTTCAACGTATCCCCATTTTTAAAAAAATTAAAAATCAAACTCGATATTTTGGCTTCTTTCCAAACCGTAGGTTAGTTCGTTAATAGCTGAAATTGACCGACATTGTCCAAGAATTGTAATTGTTAATAACTATGTCACTATTAGAATTACGTAAAACTTTATTAGATGGTACGTTTAAAATTGTATTTTGTAATATTTATGTATGTACTTCAGCAATTTTATGAAAAAAATTCATCTTAAGATATATACTTAAAAATTAAAATATAAGGGTAGAAGACTCCCACTTCTCCCCCACCGAGTATAACTCCCCAACATGAGAGTAACCTGGAGCAAGAATCTCTACTCCTTACCCTCGGGGCTCTATTTGGCATGCACGACCAAATAAGCCTTTAAGGTACATGAGAATTGAATGCATGGACGAACGCATAGATTACACAGCTCCTGCGTGATGGTTGTGTACCCAGTTAAAGCTAGCAGAAACATATTTCGACGATATGTTTGGCCAACCCTCGCTACGTTGCGTTGGAATTCCAGTGAGAAGTGCATAATGTCCTGACAGATTTCATCCCCTGTACACGAGTTTCCTATTATGAGTCTTTCTCTCCACGTCAATTTGCCTCAAATTGTTTGTCAACATTCCAAGGAGATTTCCATGTTCTCAACGTACACCTTTTTTTCTCTTGACGAACATTGACAAATTTCTCTCCAAATATTACTTTATTTTTTTTATTTTTTTTTTTTTTTTTAGGAAAAAAGAATAAAAATAAGAAAAGGCCAACCGGTCTGCAGGATATTTTATTGAGAAAAATATTTCACCATTTATGGCTTTTTCAGACGTTAATAACAGTTAAAAAATTATAAAACTTAAAATACACAACCATTTAAAAGAAACATGACTTTAATATTCCTTCAAGGTACGATTCATAAAGAAAAATAAGAATAAAAGAAAAATTTTGGATGCCCTTAGAATTTCTCTGCATATAGATCAAGCTGTTATTTAAGGTATATAAGGTAATAAGGACTGCGTTATAGAGGTATGTAGTGATCATGAAAGAAAGTATACTTCATAGTATAAATTTGGGTGTATTAGAGATTATATATTAGGGAGAGAAAATTAGGATGCAACAATAATCAAATTTTGAATGCTATGTGTGGCCGTGATGGCAAAATTTAAGATTTGATGTGGTGCACACATCCAAAGACACACTCATGTGTACCTGTGTGAAGCTTTATTTTATGACAGTTTATCCATATAAATATATTAAAGTTCATCTATACATGTGGTATAAGTTGGAAAGAATTTTAATTTTAAAAATGTATTCATTTAAACAAATGATAGTGTTTCAATTTTTTGATTAAGAATTATAAATAAAATAAATGGAGTTATTGATTAATTCATCTAATTCAGCTAATAATTATTAATATTGATAAACTTCTGGAATAACAGAAAAATTATATATATATA
>KZ807668.1:266379-295134 GCA_000696205.2 Oncopeltus fasciatus | reverse complement strand
AATTATATATATATAAATGAAATAGGGCTACCATTTTTAACAACATGTTTGATTTTGTTTTTGCTTTGTTGCATAGAAATCTATTTTTTTACTCCTTCCCACAATTTTCTAATTGAAACAATGTTACAAAATTAAGTCTGCAAGACGTAACTTTTGTATAAATTTCATAAAATTTGTTCAGAACCAATATTTATTATACTAAGAACTAATTTTAAAACAAACTTACAAACAAATCAAAATATTCGTAAGTTAATAGGCTATCAGCTGATTACGAAGACATTCATTTTTAACGCTTTAATTTTCTACCTATTTACTTTTGTATCATGACACTACTTTTGAAAAATTGTCAACGATCCTAAATTGGATATGATCTGATTATGGTTCGTAAACTCATATTGTACGCTCTCTAGCATCCGCAACTTGATTTGGGTTAGTTAGAGGAAGACAAAATTGAATAATTATCTAAATATTCTTTATTAAAGACTAATGAAAAAATAATGATACACTTGAAATTTAATTTTCCTGCGTTAATTTAATGTAACATTTTTACCCTAGTAAAGAATGCCTAGTGAAGAAGAAAGATAATTGCCTAGTAAAGAATAAATTTTAAAATGCAACCATTATTTTTAAGCGCTTTCCCTGACAATTAATATCTACCCTAAGTGAACATAATTTTACCTTCACCCGGTAAGCTTGTAATTTAAAGTTATTTGATTTCCCCTTTACGCATCTCTAATGATTTATGAAAAATCTGCTTTGTTTACGCTTGTGCCCTTAAAGTGGGCAATTTATGTAAATGGTGCCCGAAAAACCTGTGTCCTGAGTGGTATTAGTTACTTAAAGATATTAAACTACCTTCAGTAGGGTATATGAGTGCCAATAAAAAGCAATCCATAACCTTTACAAATTTTTACATGTTTGCAGCTTGTTAAATATCGAATATTATAACTAAATAATTCTGTATCACCTAACGTAAAGGACTAATTTATCGATAACTTTCCTGGAAGTTGATCTCATCTGATTTTGTGCCATGAACCAATTTTGAAAGAATGATCTGATGAATTAGAAAACTGATTTTCCACCCATAAATCAGAAGTATTTGTGGCGGTTCGTGACGACGAAAATTCTTCCTACAATTGTTCTCACGATAGGAGCCGATGCCGGAACACACAAATTACATCCTACGTGTCGAAAGAAACCACTTAAGTCCCATAGCTGTGAAAAATTACTATAACTTTGGAACTGCCTTTTCCGTGAAAGAGTTTGAAAAGAAAAATTCTCCAGGTCTTTTCCACACCAGTGAGCTATTTTTTTAGCAAAGCAATACTACTATAACAGAGGATGGAGGATGGAGAATAACAGGAGAATAATCCCTTTTGATATGTCAATTACCCTAGAGATCTGCCCCTCCCTCCCTCAAATTTATTTCAATGACATGCCAGGGTTTAATGCCATCGTCTATACTCCCGATTGCCGATAAACATGAATTTCTTATTTAAATTTCAAAACAAACTTAGCTTTTACTTTTAAGAAATTCTCTCTTTGGTAGGTCGAATATCTTAAGGTGGAATAAAGGGTTACTTGAATAAAGCGTATAAACATAAATGTCCGTCAAACAGAAACTGCGCAATTATGTATTATTATTAGTCATTAATGACAGAAACAAGTAAGAGTCATTGACGAACTATCTCTTGGGGGGGATAATAAGCATTAGGCCTGGCTCATGAGTGACCAGAAGAATTAAGGGCAGTATAGTAGTTACATTAATAAATATCTGCCTTAATATGCGTTAAATGTTCGTAAAAAAAATAAGAACGAACACCTCAATCATAAATTTAGGCTTTCCACTAAACCTAAAACTAAATTTTTTGTTATTATTATTTGTAGGATTTATTATTGTAATCAACACCCTCACCCTTTTTTTCTATTAAATTAAGAATTTTGAGAAATAAATATGTGTAAAACCTTAATGTATATAACACGTAATCTCTTGATAACTTTGCCTTCCCGAGAGCTGTAATTTGTTGTAGGAATGTACTTCGCAGACAAATCATATTGCACTGTTGACTCTTCTCATTTTAAGTTAATTTCTCTGCTAAATCCGTATCAATAATAATTACATTAATAGCAGAATATCTTATTCTTTACAAAAAGTTATCAATACAATTAAACGCTTGATAAAAAATGATACACTATCAAGCGGAATCCCTTTAATTGGAACTCAGAGATTTTTCCGTTTGAAGCTTATCGCTTGATTTTAATAGGCAATAGCTCTACAAGGAAAGTTTTAAAAATAATAAGTGAAAGCTGTAATTAGAAAAAAAAATTGAATAATTTTATTTACATATTACATCCTGTTAAAAATAAATAAAAATAATTTTGTAATTTGATTACAATGAATAGTAAAAAAATAAATGACATTTATGAAAGTCACATGAGGAGAGAAAGTGACCAGTGACACCACTCTTAAATTTATCACAGACTATGTACCCAGGACGTCGCGGGGCCATCTTTGTTTGAGTCGACGGAGAGGGTTGTAGGGGTTGAAGTTGGAAGACAAGGTCTGTGCCAGTGGATTAGGATGGAATGGCAGTTTACTGTGGAAAAGGCTGAAGCGGGAAGAAATTAGATCCTGAATAAAAGGAATATTAAAATCGTGGTGAAGAGAGGAATCGGATACGTAATAGGGAGGATTTGCGATTATTCGGAGGGTTTTGGATTGAAAGGACTGGATTCGTTGGATGTTTGAAGGCTTGGCGGCACCCCAGATTTCTACTCCGTAAGTCCAGATTGGTCGTAATAAGGTTTTTAAGGCGTTAAAAATAATGAGTGAAAGCTGTAAACAGAAAATTCTCACTAACCTTTAATCCTTTGAATGGTTACTCAATCTTATTGATATAACAATATGATTACAATAATATAATCTATATTATTCTAGTAGCCTTACTAGGTAAGCATTGTTTAATCTTAACTGGAAGGGTATGAAGGTAGGACGAAAGGAATGTAGAGAACAAAAAGAGAGTTTGTTGACCGTAGATATTATTCTAAGATGATTTTAGTTGGGGTTCGGTCGAGGTTAACCTCGACCGAACCCCAACTAAAATCATCTTGGAATGTAGAGAAGAATATTAGCGTAGACGAAGGGAGGTACAAAGCTGGCTGTGTTTGTGCACTTTCCGCCGGCTTGTGCCATTACTCCCAGCCTCTAGAACATTTAGTGAGGGAGTACGTGAGGGAGTTTGAGGTTCGGCGATGGAAACTCTTCTCCAGGTCGATACGATGGAGATAAGATACGGGGTAGCCTCACACTACGTATTTACAGGGGTCTAGACCTGCGTATCTTCGGTCGGGCAATGGATGCTTGTTCTGATAGGAATGTAATCCGTTCGAAGTGAGATGTAATCGTCCAAAACAACATTCACCATTAGCAGTAGGAAAAATATATTGAATACAGATTTGTATTCAAAATAAGCTGTTTGGCATTTTTGTTTACAAATAGAAATTAGGAAAACATAATGAAACTTTAGAAATAATTACTAAGGATTGTGCCCTAAACAATTTTGTCCTGACAACTTGAGATGAATACTCTCATAAACTTAAAATACCTATTTCAAGCTAAGGTGATTATATATTAATGACATACTTAAACTCAATTTGTTAATTTATTGTTTCTTTAATAATAGCATTTTTTTTTCGACAATAACAAAATAAATTGTTGTTGATTTCACTGTAATTGTTATTAAGGCGAATTTCAGCCAATATAATAAAACATGATCAAAAGTAGAACTATGCTAGATTATGTAATACCTAGATTTTTTATGTAATCTGTAAAACAGGATGAATATTCTTCTATATTTTTTTGAATATTAGGATCTTTTCTTCTCGAAAGTATAGCATATTTTCAGGGAGTTATCAACAACGGCTGAGTATTCCAGTATTATTTCTGATCATATTTTGTCCTTTTGGTCAAATTCCAACATTAGTTACGTTCATAACTTATACTGTTATTAGTATTAGTTCATAGCTATTTTACATGTCATTCTCATATTTATTCTTATTCCAGCTTCTCGAGAGTCAGTCATCGACGAAATAAGTGCATCACGCAGCTGCTACTTAAAGTAAAGAAAAATTGTCATGTTTCAATAATTGGACATAAATATCAGCTACTGACTTATTTTGATCTCAGAATCCAAAAAGGATAGTAAAGAGGGAATGTTGCTGAGGCTGGCTTGATGACGCCCTGAAGTGGAGTGGGGTCCTATAGCGCGGTCCTATATAGAGAATATAGCGCTCAGCCCCCTCCACCATTCTCTATATCGTCCTCATTGTCAATCTGTTAGCATTATATGGAGGATAAATGTTTGAAAATTATCATTTAAAATTTGGATCTGTCTCAAAATCCCTCTCCTCAACCACTACCGAGTTCAGCTATCAACTGCGTGTCATTTAAATTCTTCTAAAAGGCTCATATGCGAACTTAGGTTTTATTATTTTATAAAATAGATGGCGCAAGAGGGTGTGCAGTAAAATTGTATGTGGGGAAAAAAGAGAACTTGGCGAGAGAATTTTGTCCCACCTTTGATTGATGACGCCCGGCGTAGCTTAGTAGGTCCATTATGGTCAAGTTTTTTAGATAACTATCCCTGAGGATTTAGGAGCCGTAACCTGTTTTTGCCAAACTTCCCAGTGACTCGATTATTTCAAATGCAGTAGTAAAAAAAAATTATTGACAAATTAAAGGACTTTCTGGGTGGGAACTACTTGCGAATTCTTTATATTAAGAGAATAGAAGGATCTACTCTCGCAAAATAGTTGAAAGCCAATTTAAAAACTGGTAAGTCGTTTATAAAACAAAATCTTTATCGATTTATTGACGAAATTATGTATAGATCATACGATTCAATAAAATCTTTGAAACAATATTTATAATTTTATTGGAGTAGGTAAGCTATGAATCAAATAAAATAACAGGCACAAGAAAAAATTTCAAAATTCCCGGAAAAAATCGTTGTAGATGCAAAAAAAAAAAAAAAAAAAAAAAGCTATGAGAAGATTTTTGGATTCTACTGGTCTTGATACGCACAATATCTAATTTTGAATGGAGGGATTTATGATTTTGATTGTTAATGACGATAATTATAGTTTATTTTATAAGAAAAAGTTTATTTAAATTTGAGTTCAATAATAGCTGTGGTTAATAAAAAAAATGCTTCAAGAAAATTATAGTGATTTCATTATTGCTGAAGATATAATTGGACATTATATGCTCAAAATGTAACTGTACAACATTTATATTCTATAAAATTTAGGGTTTGGTGGGCCCCCCTCTATTTTGTAAATAGAGAATATAAATTTCGTATTTTGGCTTGATTTGAGAAATCCTTTGACCTATTCCTTACTTACTGAAATCGGATGAGGAGGAATTGACATTTCATAGTAAACCCAAATTGAAATGAGATAATCCCCTAGGGGGAGGTAATTTCAGGAATTGATCTGAATATATTTTACATGAGTGTGCGTCTTCCGCTAAAATATTACAATCAACTATGGAGGTCACTAGACTCGAACAAGTCGGAACTAAGGCACGAGAAACAAGAAAGAATCGAGACCCTGACACCATTCATAGGAAGAAAAAAGCCGACTAGGATACAGCTACCCTTCATCCCTTCAGACAATTTTTTATAATTGTCAGTCCCCCTGTCGATAGTAGGATGATGTATTGCGGGAATGAACATTTGAAAAGACCTTCTCATTACTACTAAACTACTTCGTCTCCCTTCCCCAACCCCTTAAAGCCCATTATTTGTTTTTCCTTACTTCTTTTTTCCCCTCAGCTCTGCAGGCAAAAATTATGTTTGAGAGTCGCATGAAAAGACAGCCGGAAATAATTTTATTCAATGAAGTCCCTCTTTCGAAGAGATGAACTCTCATTCCTCAACTTGAAGTTTTCCAATATGGCGGCAATGCTTTTATTGACAACTCTTTTTTATTTTATTTGGTAACAAAGAGCCTCGCTATCTAAGCATGCAGCACTGAATACAAGTGACTGATTTTCTCAGGAATAACTTTTCCTTGTTGCGTACAAATAGATTTAAAGTCATAAATAAACCTCGTATCTTATTGAAAGCAGCTTATTACTCTGCTGGACTGCTCTAGCAGTAGAGGCGGGCCCGGGCACACATGAACTGCTGTTGAAATTGGCGAATGGAAGAGTTACCTCGTACGTAAATTTCTCTAGAACATTTCTTATACTTATTTGTTTCATTTTTAAAACTGTTTTATATTATGTTCCGACGCCCAAACCTACTGGAAGCTTTTCACTCGAGTCTGTCATATACTAAGCAAAAAGACAATTTTAAACTTATTAAGACTAATAATTTATTTATCAATAGCAAATACACTGACAATTTTTCTTATTTATAATAAGTTATTTTTGAATCAAAATACATTCCCACCTTAAACATATTTGTGCAAAGGGACAATCGAAATTCCGGATAGGCTGAAGACGGACGAGGTGGAGTTATAAATTCTGCGAACGTAATTTGGCTAACAAAAAATTGATCGGTCGATTTTAATGAATGTAATTACATCTAATTAGATTACTCCGATTTCTGCCAAGTGGAAGCGGGAGTTACTCAAGGTAGTGTGCTTGGACCTATCCTATTTATCCTGTACACTGCTGACAACCCTACCCATCCAAGTACCCTCTTAGCTCTATTTGCGGACGACAAAGCTATCCTATCCTCCCATCCCGATCCTAAAACTGCTTCTAAAAACCTTCAAGATCACCTCGAAAAAATCAAACAATGGTGTGGCAAATGGAAAATGAAGCAAAATTCGTTCAAGTTAATTCCCAACTGCGGAAAAAAGACATCCCTGAAATGTAAAATTAAATAATATTCCTTTACCACAATCAAACACCGTTCCATATTGACTCACGACTTACATGGGGAGAATACACTAAAATTAAAAGACATGAACTCAATCGGCGATATGGAATTCTATACAGGCTCATGAACTCCAATCTTAAAATTGAAAACAAAGTGAGCTCAACAAAACCCAATTACAACCAATATGGACTCACGGAGTAGAAATCTGGGGTGCCGCCAAGCCTTCCAACATCCAATGAATCCAGTCCTTTAAATCATATAATTAGTGTTCCTCAGGATTTGCTGGTAACTAAAATCAGTGGGCTGCAGATTTAATTACCTCAAGGCTGATTCCACGATGTGGCCTTGCCACTTTTATTTTATTTTATTTATTATTTTTTTATTTTATTGAAAGATAGATAGATAAACAAATGCATATCTATCTATCTTTCAATAAAATAAAATAAATAAATAAAAAAAGTGTCGAGGACACATCGTGTAATCAGCCTTGAAGTGATTAAATCTGCTGCCCACTGATTTTAGTTACCAGTAAATCCTGAGCAACGCTAATTATAGATAGATGTCACTCTACGACACATGTATGCAGGGAAGTTGGCAAGTTAATCACTTCAATTTGGTTAATCAGCCTTTTTGTTATGGCATCTGCTGTATAGAAATTGTAGTTATTCTCTAAGCCTGCAGAACATTATTATGAATAGTAGTTGGAAGTCATGCTAAGACAGTGGCAGAAAGTCAGAAAGGTGTTTTAGATCAGGTTAAAAATGAGCTAGCCTTTGCTTCTGCTGTCTACAGGCTGCAGCACTCACAGATTGGGCAAACAATCAGTAAGCACCTCTTGTCCCAGCAAATTTTTTGTTATTAATCGCGCTTTGATTGGCGTAGGCAGCGATGTTGGCAAGGCACACTTTTTTCAGATCGGCTTAACAGTCAGCATCTCGTCCCTGTCAGTGTCCTATGAAATCGATTCCCTCGTAATAGGTTGTGAAGAACAACCACTTTTTGAAAATACATTCTCTTCCCTCTCCGCCCTCTGCAAAATATGATTTGAAAATGAATTGACTTATTTTTTTGAAAATATTCCAACTAATTTACAAAAATTCTTCTGAATTCTTTAGATAATCATTGCTCGGTATTGTGAGACCTTTAATAATATAGTGTGAGAATGGTCGGGGTTTCGGCCAGGAAGAAAAAATATACACCACAATTTGGAGTAATATTTTTATTATTTGTGCCAACGTTTCGGCTTAACTAGTAAGCCATCATCAGGGCAATGGAGTTGGGTGGAGAAATCTCCCCAGGGCAGTGTCTGTTCACATTGAAACTGCAGGNTATAATTTCATTAAATTTGATAATTTTATTTTATGTTAAGTATACATAATTTTAAAACAGTCATTTGTCAATAAATGGGTGTTGTATAGAGGTGACCTCCGAGTCATGTTCGTGATATGGAACTGGCGTATGCATACAGGCGTGTCTTAGATCGACATCCATCTATACGTGGAAGTTTGAGGCAGCAGATGCCGTAACTTTCAGGCTGTTAACCCGATATGAAGTGACCACCTTTTCAAACTCCCCGTCACCGACAGTCCTAATGTGATTTCTCACTTGAATAATTTTCCGCTGGATTTTGAACTAGCCACAGTCTGTAGACAGTAGATTCCGTAACTTACAGGCTATAATAAAATTAAAAATTATATTTATATGCTATAATATGCATTTTTTTTTCTGAGTGATGAATATGCTAGAGAATAATATTATTTCTGTTTATATGATATCCCAAGGAGCATAGGTGTCAGTGAATAATTCTATAACCCCCTTAGAATCTATTTGACTTAATATTTTTTTAAATGTCGTGTCGACCTTTGGTCGTTAACCCCAGGGAGATATTTTTAGAAGTGGGAAGATATTTTCAAGAAAATGAATTTCTTAGCAATAGGTCATGGTGAGGTATAATGAATTGTTAATGCGAATAGTTATTATGTGGATGGGCATAGTAATTTCTTTGTGTTTGGAAACTATGAAATTTATAAGAAAGAAAAAATTGAGAGAGAATGGAAAAGAATCGTACTGAAAATGCATCTAGGTAAGATTTAATAGCCTGCCCTCTTTCAGAAAGTTCATTACAGATTCGATAACTTTATCGTCATCCAATAAAATTTCGTCTAGAGTCCCATTTAGGTTTAATATTTATTTTATTATTCGCTAGTTAAAAAAAACTCGTTGCTTTCAACAATCAAACTCTACAGTAAACATTTATATCCCAAAAATATTTTATAGTAGTGACAAATATGAATTTTAATGTTTATAATAAAGTAGTATTATTCTATTAGTTGTTGTCAACGTTCATTCTATATAATAAGCCATCTTCAGAACTGAAACTAAACTAAAGGAAAAACATAGCTAGGACTATAAAATTCAAGAACAAAACTTTTAAGATAAGGAAAAAGTTAGAATACAATATCATTGAATTGTATTTTATCCATATATGTGAGAGATACGAAAATAAAGAAGAATATTGAGATATTATGTGTTAGCTAAAAACTACAATTCTAACAACTTTCATTTACATAAACTTCTATTTATATAAGTAATATGTGTTATAAGGACTTTATCTTTCACCTTTCCAGTCACACTCTTGATTAACAATTAATGTTTAAATAAATTCGTAATTTTTCACTGATAACTTAACATTTCTGATTTAGTGATATACATTGTCACCATTCTTCAGAGACATTCATTAATGTAGACCAACTCTTTATATAAAAAGAGGATGTTTTCTATTATACCAGTTTCTGCAGAATTTATTAAAAAATCACACAGGCAGACATTTAAAAAGTTGGAATCTATTGAAATTAGTCATTTTTTTCACATCGATAAGTACGTATAAGTCGCATTATTCCAAATTGAAAAAATAACAAGTATTTTTCTTGCATCAGGTAACAAGAAACCCAACAAAGTATTTACATAGAAAGTAGCATTCAAGACATGCTTAATATAATATACTCATTTAATGCAACAGAATTTATATTATATTAGTATTTTATGTAATTCCAAAAGGCGCACAGTATGTAAATATTTAAGAATGAATAGGGAGAGTTGAGCGCCTCTCACCTTCACTCTCAATCTGCCTTTAGCCCATTAAAATTTTTCTATATTACCATTGGCATTAGACTAGTCTTGTATAAAACACCCATTAAAAATGGCAAGTCAGTTTATTTATGCAGCTCATATGCAACGCACTTTC
Organism: Oncopeltus fasciatus; assembly: GCA_000696205.2. Lineage (NCBI taxonomy): Eukaryota > Metazoa > Arthropoda > Insecta > Hemiptera > Lygaeidae > Oncopeltus > Oncopeltus fasciatus. The sequence continues at coordinate 285,000 of KZ807668.1, read as the reverse complement.
TAAATAGAATATATTTATTGCAAAATCTTATAATGGAAACCCCAAACTTTTTGATAATGATTTACCATAAAAATTGGAGGATATGATTTAAGGAAAGCCATTCGTCATAGAAATCCCTACTGCTTTACGGCCTTCCTCTGTCCCAGATACACCAGATGACCTAAGATGAAGAGGAAAGTTAGGCATGCCACGTTCGCCGACCACACAGCCGCGGGTAGTAGTGTGCCTTGGTTACCCCAAAGCTTCCCCACCGATAAAACCTAAGAGAAAACAAACTATAGAATATAGGTCACGTATTGCTTGAGGCTTTCAGTATTCATTTATCGTGGGGTTCATCTCCAGATCATTTGGAGTCATGGCACACTCAACTATAACTTAATAAAACTGAAATGTATCTCTCTCGCTATAAATATTTGATAATAGTAGAGTATATTTTATTTCCTTATTTGAATAAAATTGCAATCCAGAGTGGGTATTTTTGATTAAATTCCTAAGTTTCGTTTAATTTCTTTATTTTTATATATATTTTTAGTACTATGGATTGCTATTATTGTGATAAAATTTGGAATATACAGTGTATATAGAACTTACAGTTTTTACCGAAATCCTCGATGATATCTCTTAGCGTATACATGCGTAATCAGTGTGCAGAGGTTGACATGCTAAGGGGTTCGAATCGCGGACCCTAGCATTTTCTCAAATAGTTAGAAGTTTCTTAGATGCTAGTATAGTATTTGAGGGGTTAGTTAAAAAATCTCCAAGTGCTGTCCTAAATATGGAAAAGGAGAATTCTTCCCTCAACCCTCCCTCCTTCATCAATATTATGAGACCCGTCATTCGTATAACTACGAAATATAAAAAAAAGTTAAACTGCTGGTGAAAAATAGTCTAAAGGAAGTCAAACGTCACCAAAGGTTGTCATCAGCGGGGGCTGAAAACAAGTCATTCAAGCTGTTTCTGGAAAAATACGATCAAGCATTCGAATGTGAATATGAGTGATCGTACGGCTGGTATAAATTTCTAATAAGGCCAAGCATACGTATGTAGGTGTGGCTGAAGGTCCTTCGAATCAATAAAAAGCCAAATTATTAGTGATTGCATCAACGGTTTGGAGGAAAGAGCTTATAACTTGGTTTCTGCCCTGGGGAGATTTCTCCACCCAACTCCATTGCCCTGATGATGGCTTACTAGTTAAGCCGAAACGTTGGCAGATAAAAAATATTTAAACAAAAACTTATATTAACCTCGACCGAACCCCAACTAAAATCATCTTGGAATGTAGAGAAGAATATTAGCGTAGACGAAGGGAGGTACAAAGCTGGCTGTGTTTGTGCACTTTCCGCCGGCTTGTGCCATTACTCCCAGCCTCTAGAACATTTAGTGAGGGAGTACGTGAGGGAGTTTGAGGTTCGGCGATGGAAACTCTTCTCCAGGTCGATACGATGGAGATAAGATACGGGGTAGCCTCACACTACGTATTTACAGGGGTCTAGACCTGCGTATCTTCGGTCGGGCAATGGATGCTTGTTCTGATAGGAATGTAATCCGTTCGAAGTGAGATGTAATCGTCCAAAACAACATTCACCATTAGCAGTAGGAAAAATATATTGAATACAGATTTGTATTCAAAATAAGCTGTTTGGCATTTTTGTTTACAAATAGAAATTAGGAAAACATAATGAAACTTTAGAAATAATTACTAAGGATTGTGCCCTAAACAATTTTGTCCTGACAACTTGAGATGAATACTCTCATAAACTTAAAATACCTATTTCAAGCTAAGGTGATTATATATTAATGACATACTTAAACTCAATTTGTTAATTTATTGTTTCTTTAATAATAGCATTTTTTTTTCGACAATAACAAAATAAATTGTTGTTGATTTCACTGTAATTGTTATTAAGGCGAATTTCAGCCAATATAATAAAACATGATCAAAAGTAGAACTATGCTAGATTATGTAATACCTAGATTTTTTATGTAATCTGTAAAACAGGATGAATATTCTTCTATATTTTTTTGAATATTAGGATCTTTTCTTCTCGAAAGTATAGCATATTTTCAGGGAGTTATCAACAACGGCTGAGTATTCCAGTATTATTTCTGATCATATTTTGTCCTTTTGGTCAAATTCCAACATTAGTTACGTTCATAACTTATACTGTTATTAGTATTAGTTCATAGCTATTTTACATGTCATTCTCATATTTATTCTTATTCCAGCTTCTCGAGAGTCAGTCATCGACGAAATAAGTGCATCACGCAGCTGCTACTTAAAGTAAAGAAAAATTGTCATGTTTCAATAATTGGACATAAATATCAGCTACTGACTTATTTTGATCTCAGAATCCAAAAAGGATAGTAAAGAGGGAATGTTGCTGAGGCTGGCTTGATGACGCCCTGAAGTGGAGTGGGGTCCTATAGCGCGGTCCTATATAGAGAATATAGCGCTCAGCCCCCTCCACCATTCTCTATATCGTCCTCATTGTCAATCTGTTAGCATTATATGGAGGATAAATGTTTGAAAATTATCATTTAAAATTTGGATCTGTCTCAAAATCCCTCTCCTCAACCACTACCGAGTTCAGCTATCAACTGCGTGTCATTTAAATTCTTCTAAAAGGCTCATATGCGAACTTAGGTTTTATTATTTTATAAAATAGATGGCGCAAGAGGGTGTGCAGTAAAATTGTATGTGGGGAAAAAAGAGAACTTGGCGAGAGAATTTTGTCCCACCTTTGATTGATGACGCCCGGCGTAGCTTAGTAGGTCCATTATGGTCAAGTTTTTTAGATAACTATCCCTGAGGATTTAGGAGCCGTAACCTGTTTTTGCCAAACTTCCCAGTGACTCGATTATTTCAAATGCAGTAGTAAAAAAAAATTATTGACAAATTAAAGGACTTTCTGGGTGGGAACTACTTGCGAATTCTTTATATTAAGAGAATAGAAGGATCTACTCTCGCAAAATAGTTGAAAGCCAATTTAAAAACTGGTAAGTCGTTTATAAAACAAAATCTTTATCGATTTATTGACGAAATTATGTATAGATCATACGATTCAATAAAATCTTTGAAACAATATTTATAATTTTATTGGAGTAGGTAAGCTATGAATCAAATAAAATAACAGGCACAAGAAAAAATTTCAAAATTCCCGGAAAAAATCGTTGTAGATGCAAAAAAAAAAAAAAAAAAAAAAAGCTATGAGAAGATTTTTGGATTCTACTGGTCTTGATACGCACAATATCTAATTTTGAATGGAGGGATTTATGATTTTGATTGTTAATGACGATAATTATAGTTTATTTTATAAGAAAAAGTTTATTTAAATTTGAGTTCAATAATAGCTGTGGTTAATAAAAAAAATGCTTCAAGAAAATTATAGTGATTTCATTATTGCTGAAGATATAATTGGACATTATATGCTCAAAATGTAACTGTACAACATTTATATTCTATAAAATTTAGGGTTTGGTGGGCCCCCCTCTATTTTGTAAATAGAGAATATAAATTTCGTATTTTGGCTTGATTTGAGAAATCCTTTGACCTATTCCTTACTTACTGAAATCGGATGAGGAGGAATTGACATTTCATAGTAAACCCAAATTGAAATGAGATAATCCCCTAGGGGGAGGTAATTTCAGGAATTGATCTGAATATATTTTACATGAGTGTGCGTCTTCCGCTAAAATATTACAATCAACTATGGAGGTCACTAGACTCGAACAAGTCGGAACTAAGGCACGAGAAACAAGAAAGAATCGAGACCCTGACACCATTCATAGGAAGAAAAAAGCCGACTAGGATACAGCTACCCTTCATCCCTTCAGACAATTTTTTATAATTGTCAGTCCCCCTGTCGATAGTAGGATGATGTATTGCGGGAATGAACATTTGAAAAGACCTTCTCATTACTACTAAACTACTTCGTCTCCCTTCCCCAACCCCTTAAAGCCCATTATTTGTTTTTCCTTACTTCTTTTTTCCCCTCAGCTCTGCAGGCAAAAATTATGTTTGAGAGTCGCATGAAAAGACAGCCGGAAATAATTTTATTCAATGAAGTCCCTCTTTCGAAGAGATGAACTCTCATTCCTCAACTTGAAGTTTTCCAATATGGCGGCAATGCTTTTATTGACAACTCTTTTTTATTTTATTTGGTAACAAAGAGCCTCGCTATCTAAGCATGCAGCACTGAATACAAGTGACTGATTTTCTCAGGAATAACTTTTCCTTGTTGCGTACAAATAGATTTAAAGTCATAAATAAACCTCGTATCTTATTGAAAGCAGCTTATTACTCTGCTGGACTGCTCTAGCAGTAGAGGCGGGCCCGGGCACACATGAACTGCTGTTGAAATTGGCGAATGGAAGAGTTACCTCGTACGTAAATTTCTCTAGAACATTTCTTATACTTATTTGTTTCATTTTTAAAACTGTTTTATATTATGTTCCGACGCCCAAACCTACTGGAAGCTTTTCACTCGAGTCTGTCATATACTAAGCAAAAAGACAATTTTAAACTTATTAAGACTAATAATTTATTTATCAATAGCAAATACACTGACAATTTTTCTTATTTATAATAAGTTATTTTTGAATCAAAATACATTCCCACCTTAAACATATTTGTGCAAAGGGACAATCGAAATTCCGGATAGGCTGAAGACGGACGAGGTGGAGTTATAAATTCTGCGAACGTAATTTGGCTAACAAAAAATTGATCGGTCGATTTTAATGAATGTAATTACATCTAATTAGATTACTCCGATTTCTGCCAAGTGGAAGCGGGAGTTACTCAAGGTAGTGTGCTTGGACCTATCCTATTTATCCTGTACACTGCTGACAACCCTACCCATCCAAGTACCCTCTTAGCTCTATTTGCGGACGACAAAGCTATCCTATCCTCCCATCCCGATCCTAAAACTGCTTCTAAAAACCTTCAAGATCACCTCGAAAAAATCAAACAATGGTGTGGCAAATGGAAAATGAAGCAAAATTCGTTCAAGTTAATTCCCAACTGCGGAAAAAAGACATCCCTGAAATGTAAAATTAAATAATATTCCTTTACCACAATCAAACACCGTTCCATATTGACTCACGACTTACATGGGGAGAATACACTAAAATTAAAAGACATGAACTCAATCGGCGATATGGAATTCTATACAGGCTCATGAACTCCAATCTTAAAATTGAAAACAAAGTGAGCTCAACAAAACCCAATTACAACCAATATGGACTCACGGAGTAGAAATCTGGGGTGCCGCCAAGCCTTCCAACATCCAATGAATCCAGTCCTTTAAATCATATAATTAGTGTTCCTCAGGATTTGCTGGTAACTAAAATCAGTGGGCTGCAGATTTAATTACCTCAAGGCTGATTCCACGATGTGGCCTTGCCACTTTTATTTTATTTTATTTATTATTTTTTTATTTTATTGAAAGATAGATAGATAAACAAATGCATATCTATCTATCTTTCAATAAAATAAAATAAATAAATAAAAAAAGTGTCGAGGACACATCGTGTAATCAGCCTTGAAGTGATTAAATCTGCTGCCCACTGATTTTAGTTACCAGTAAATCCTGAGCAACGCTAATTATAGATAGATGTCACTCTACGACACATGTATGCAGGGAAGTTGGCAAGTTAATCACTTCAATTTGGTTAATCAGCCTTTTTGTTATGGCATCTGCTGTATAGAAATTGTAGTTATTCTCTAAGCCTGCAGAACATTATTATGAATAGTAGTTGGAAGTCATGCTAAGACAGTGGCAGAAAGTCAGAAAGGTGTTTTAGATCAGGTTAAAAATGAGCTAGCCTTTGCTTCTGCTGTCTACAGGCTGCAGCACTCACAGATTGGGCAAACAATCAGTAAGCACCTCTTGTCCCAGCAAATTTTTTGTTATTAATCGCGCTTTGATTGGCGTAGGCAGCGATGTTGGCAAGGCACACTTTTTTCAGATCGGCTTAACAGTCAGCATCTCGTCCCTGTCAGTGTCCTATGAAATCGATTCCCTCGTAATAGGTTGTGAAGAACAACCACTTTTTGAAAATACATTCTCTTCCCTCTCCGCCCTCTGCAAAATATGATTTGAAAATGAATTGACTTATTTTTTTGAAAATATTCCAACTAATTTACAAAAATTCTTCTGAATTCTTTAGATAATCATTGCTCGGTATTGTGAGACCTTTAATAATATAGTGTGAGAATGGTCGGGGTTTCGGCCAGGAAGAAAAAATATACACCACAATTTGGAGTAATATTTTTATTATTTGTGCCAACGTTTCGGCTTAACTAGTAAGCCATCATCAGGGCAATGGTAAATGTTGTAAAATAAACTACCCCCAACAAGTTTATCAGCCAAATGTCCTCTTTGACACGTCCATTATGTCAAAACCAAAGAACTTCTATGTAGGACCGTAATGCGTAAAAAATAAACCATCTCTTAACGAAGAAATTAATAGAACAGATAAACTTCGGTAGGGATTTTAGAAATGGTTCCAACACTAGGGCGACAAGTGCTACTGTAACCGGAGACCAGGCTGCTAAAAAATTCTATCATTTTAATTCATTTAATCCTTTATTAAATCTTAGATTGAACCTAAGTCCCAAATTTTATTAAAATCTGTTCATTAGTTTCCAAGAAAATTCACGATAAGCTGGCAGACCTTTTTTTGTTTTTATTTTTTTTATTTTATTTTGAAAGAATTTTACCGGTCTAGAGGCAATCATTATGGAGAGTATTGAATTAATACTATGATTTTGATTTTTTTTATTTATTACAAGAGTTTATTATTCGTCATACACTTACACGGTTTATTTTTTTTCAAAACAGATGAAAAGATTTTGTAGAATTTGGGGTTTAGATCCAATAAGCTCATATGTAGTGCCTAATATCATATGGAGATATAACTAATATCATATGGTCAATCAACCGTAAGGAGGGTATATTATGGCTTATATTTAGCTAAGCCTACTTAAAGCTAGTACCATTTTGATAAAATCATGAAATCTTGCAAAGATTTAGTTTGTGTTCAAGATTAGCAATGTAATTACCAAGTTTTTGTTATGTAAATTTAATGCATAGCTAACCTTCTACAGTAAAGTTGTACAAATTGTAAACCATAATGTTCTGGACATTTTTTTAAAAATTGTATAGAAATCTCAAGTCCCTGCAAGGTTCCTTAATATTTTTTTTTTTAATAAGCATAAGAGTTAAATTAATGGTTATATCATGAAATAACTGTTACTTCGATACGGTTATACCTTTCGACCTGAGTTTTTTCGAGTATTGAGTTGGAAAAAAAAGGTTTTGGGTTTAGTATTTTTTACCATTTAATCTAAAAGATTTCATATCCCCTCAATAATTTTCTTTAATTTGTGAGAAGGTTGGCGGAACTTTGTTAGAGCAGCTTGTTCCTTGTACCTAGGAACCCCAGACTTAAGTACACTAAGCCATGGCTTAAATAAAGCCAGTGCTTATATTATTTTCAACATTTTCATAGTTTTAATGATTAAATTTCATAATCGAAAAAGCAAATATAGGTCTGATTTGATTAATTGAAGAATCTCATGTGCGACGGATATTTTAGCGAATTCCAAAGAATGTAGCTACTGAAATTGTTCTCATTCCTCTTATATGTAAAAACTAAGATTTTTTATTGCTTAATAAGTTTAGAGTAATGAAACTCAACGAAGATTCATTTTTTAAGTTCTAAAGCAAAATTGAATAATTTTAAGTTAAGATTTACCCTACTCTAAATTTTAATATAACTGTCTTGAGGCCACAATTATTTGTATTTCTTAAGAAAAGTAGGTTTTCTACTTTTTATTGGAAAATGCAAGACTGAATCCGCTTCTGGGCAAAATTTTACCAATAGGTGGAGGGATTACTTTTCGTGGGGCAGTGAAATATAACAAATAGAAGTGGAAGTTTACCTTAAGCTAAAACATTATTTTAACGGTTTTTAACCCAAAATTAGTGAATTTTTTAATGAAATTTTGCACGTTGTTTTAAATGTAAAATTATAGAGCAATACCAGACGAATTTGAAGGGGAGGATTTCCTTGTCAACTGGGAGTACATTCTTTTTATTAAATTTTATGTAGGGTGCGTAATATTTAGTTTAGAACGATGGGATTGAACACAGATAGGTTTATTGATAAAATATTTTATAAGTGTGGAGGATCACAAGACATGGAACGACCAAATACAAATATTGGTCGACTGTAGGGCTGAGGAATTCGCTTAATTTACTCAAGTACTGGATGGTGGGTTTTTCTATTGCTCTCGTGCCTCTAGTTATCTGTTCCTCAAAACATTTCAAAATGGGTGTGGCCTTCTCCTACTATTGTAAAGAAATCTTAGTATCAGAGCTAATTTAGTTAATCAGCATTAGATCATCGTGCGTTATGGGAACCGTCATTTCTATTTTACCAACACCATTGATATTTTAAAATTAAAATCTTTCACGTGAACCACCATGGACATCTCTAAGGTGCAGATCTATAGCTCTTGTCTAGAGTCTATTCAAATGGAAATTCTTTTCAACTGCTGACAAAAGTGTGATTCTTTACCTGCTTTTTTTTTTTTTATGGGCTTATCAATGAAAGGACATAAGCTGAGTTATATCCGGATGATTCTTTGCTAAGCATATTATTATAGGACGAATCTTTTATTATTATTCTTTGTGCCTTGCCGACAAGATCCCCCAGCCCTTGGGGGATGGTTAAGCCGGTTTTGAAGGTTGACGCAAAGATCCATGTGCACCGTACGCCTCTCGATCAGAGCTTATTAACCCTCCAATGTGTTATGTCTTCAACACATTTTCCGATTTGTTCATTTGCTACTGTCATTTAGCTCAACTATAAATGTGTTAATGATGTTTTCACTTTCATTTCTAGAACATTTATTTTTGTTTAATTAAAAAATATGACTAACTAATTTGATCCCGCCGCCTCCGTAAGACGAAGGGAGTGGGTAGTGCTTATCTTGCTTCCCACATTCTTATAAATATTTCACAATACATGCATTTTATTAATAACACAGAGGATATAAACTTCAGACAATGATCTATCTTGCCTATCACTAATTTTGATATTATTCCAAGAGCTAATAATATGTGGGCCGAGTTAGCTGAGGAATCCTTCAAGCCTGGCGCTTGGGGTTCGAGCCACGCCCCGTGATGGAGTTACAGTTCCGCGCATATATCAAGCCATAAAGGCCTCACTATTGGAGTGGTGTCATTGGTCACCTTCTCTCCTCATGTGATTGACATTGAATGTCATCTTTAATTTCATTGTAATCAAATTACGAAATGTTTTTTATTTAATAGAATGTAATAAATAAATAAAAGTTTAAAAGTGATAAGTGTGAGTGATTGCCGCATAGCTAAGTCGATTAGTTATTCAAATTTTTNTGTGTGTGTGTGTGTGTGTGTGTGTGTGTGTGTGTGTGTGTGTGTGTGTGTGTGTGTGTGTGTGTGTGTGTGTGTGTGTGTGTGTGTGTGTGTGTGTGTAAAATGTCATCTGTTGGAGTGTATAACGAGTATAGGAGTCCACTTTGGACGCCTTCCAGAGGCAACCCTCGACCTACTGATAAGACTCGAGGTCCCTCACCTTGACACATTACTCTGGTCATTGACATGATGCTGGTGGGTTACTCCTCCTACCTTTAAATACTTCATCCCTTCCCTGAAGTAATACTATTTTTTATCCTATTCTTGAAAGCGACAGAATCATTTGAATAATATTCCTTTTGTCAAATACCTTATCTCCACCCGCCTCAAGCTCTTCCATAGTAAACTCCAATTTCATCCCAATCCATATGCCCAATCCCTGTCGTCGGACTCCAATTCTCACAATCCTTCCCGACGACTATAACGGAGATGGCCTCGCGACCTCCTGGGCCTTAATGCCTAAACCTATTGTAGTGGGGTCGATGGGCCCCTTCTCCCGGCACAGTGATGACCATTTATTTGTTTTATTGTTTATTTTATTTTTTGTATGTTTTTTTAAATTTTATTTTATTTATATTTTTTATATATGTNTTTTCTAGTTAGTTTTTTTTTTTTTTTAAGTTATTCGTAAGTTTTATAAAATTAAATTTACCACTCATTTTCTATGGATCATTTTCATAATTTAATAATGGCACAAATATTAACGATTCCATAAGCTGGTTTCTCACCAAACACTCTGCTCCTCGCCCGATTTCAGAATTAACAAATTTAGATTATAGTTTGCGAAAAGAATTCTACTTACGGAATACGGTATCAGTATTATCATTTTTATATAATTGTATGTAATAATAAAAATACACATAGAAGGGGCGCCGGCTTTGTTGTGACGATCGGGTCACTGTGGGTTCCAGTTTCATTCTGAGCAAGCTTTTATTTCTTAATAAAAGAGCCATGGAAATTTAGAATAGGGGGGCTAACTATAGATTAATTCTTACTCAATAACCTTAAGTGGTTGAAAAAGCTTTGTTAAAAATAAATAAAACATTTTTCAGTGGTTAAACATACTTAATTTAATGAAGAAGATAACAATTTAATATGTGATATGTAATAACGTATTTACTATTGTTCTCACTAATAGTTTACTTGTGTTGTCATCGTATTCTTTGCTTATTATAAATCCTCTTATTTAGGATACGTTTCATGACACGGGGGTGCACTGGTCCTACCCTTATGAAGTTCTTCAGCTGAATAAATCATTACTTCACGTTTTACCGCCTTACCTCTAATGCCATTATTTCATGAGAGTAGGGTAGTTAGGATATTAATTTATATGTAGATGACAACTTGTATCCAGTTACGTGGGTTTCTAGAATGGTAAGGTTTCCTACAAACACCTACCCTATTTACCTAAAACTTTTTTTTTTTTTCCCATTAAACATTGTTGTCGTCAAAAACGGATATGGTAGCTATTTTGACAGTAAATTTTAAATAAACGGGCTAGAGCTTGACGTGAAATTATCTTACAAATAGTCGGTGTGATGAGTATACCTGTAAGCAGGTGTTTTTACCCCATTTCTTAATAGACTTCCAATATGTGCCTTCATTGTTTTGGGCAAACAGGAAATATAATGTTGCAACTTTTATTCACATTGAGACTTGAATATGATGCTTTTTAACGTGTTTTCTTTCGTTGTAGTAGCGATTTCGCAATGAAAACAAACTTTCATTTCGCTAGAAAGACTCAGCTTTAAACAAAATGTCTTCAATCCATTACTCATGTGATCGTAGGGGGAAGAGAGAGGGGGGGTTGTTTACGGAGAAATCCGACAAATTTTCTAATTCTTTGTTATTATTATGATTTGTTAAAAAGATTATTTTTAAANGGGTTAGAGAAAGTAGAAAATTTGTGATATTTGTATTCGATATAATTCGTCTTGCGTAACATATTATTTATGCTTGATAAGAGTAAAATTTAATTTTTAACTTTAATTTTTAAGAAGCGCATATTTAAGAAAATATAACCTAAATCAAGAATTGAGGCCAACATTGTTTTAAAAATATAGCAACTAACGTCTTTATTTCGGCTTTCCATTGCAAATAGTTTAATGAATGCATGGTCCAAATCACATTAGTGGGTGATGTGTTTAGAGAAAAGAAAGATCAAATTGAATTATCACCAATGAAATATAAATAAAATTTGTTTTCCTAACGTCTAAGTACCTTAACACTTTTAGGAAAGACTCATATTACAAAAATATTTAAGAATGTAACTATAGATGTTTAGCGCATTACTTTCCGAGCAATTTAGAGTTTAGTTTGCTTTAATTTGTCTAAATTTTACTTAGACTTACTTACTTAGATTTTTTCCACATGGAACGATTTTTAAAAAAAAATCAATTACCTTAGAAAAGTTTTCTACGTCTCAATTTCTTCTTCGTTATTTTTGTAATATCAAAACTATACGAACAAAGTTACTCACAGCTAAATTATAAATACTACACTATAACAGAAAATCAATCACTTATTATAAATTCACTTAACACTTATTTCAAAACTATCTTTAGCGATTATCTGGGGCTCCGGCTTAGCTGAGGTTATGTGTTGGGGTAATTCTCGCTGAATACGGTGATACTGTGCAGATTAACCGGATTCGATTCCCTCCCAGGGAAATCTCCATGTGTCGAATGGGAGATAAAAACAAAACAACACTCACTTAGAGGCGCCCCAGGGGCCTCCATGTATATACTGGGAGATTTGACTGCCCTGGTCCTTCTTAGAGACGAGCAGAATATCTCAGCATATGTTGGTTTGGGAAAAGAAGAACGTTCGCTTCCTGGGTGAGAAGGTAATGCAAGCACTCATGTCAATATTGTTTACATTGAGTATTTTTTACTTGGCATTATATCGGCTCATATTCTGGCACGATTTGAAGATTTGAAATTACTCCCTCCGGAAATAGAACAATCAATAATAGTTGATTACATTGGTTGAAGATTCAAGGGCAAATGTAGTGTGACACTCCTTCTATGTGTTTGTTTACCTTGCCTGCCAGATCTGTAATGCTACATTCAGAAGCTTCTTTCAGATGTTTCGATGGAAAAATAACCACCAGTCATTTCATGCTGAAGTATGTGTTACTTGTGTAGCCCTAGAAATCTTTGAATTTTCATATTTTAATTGAATATGTTATACAAATTTATTTTTTCATTCAAGAAAAATGGTGCAAGAGCAATTAGATATGTCTGTTTAAAATTTATTAAGAATCTTTGCAGCACATGATATTTCCATTAAAATCAAAAGAATTTCCAATTTTGTAATTTTCTTTGAAGTTTACGATAAAAATGTAAGGATTCCAGAACAACAAGACTCCATAAAATAATTATAATATCTTATATATTATCTGTTATGTTATTATCAATTTATCTATTACAATTATTCACAAACAAAATTTTCCTGTAAAATTTATGAAAACAGCGTTGTTTAAGAATAAAAAAGAAAGCTTTTTACCAATTCTAGTTAATCATTTTGGTACCATTACGCCATTTTCGGAAATTTCTGTCGGTTTTCACCGATCGTCACGTTAGTTTAAGTAATAAATATAGCCCATTGAGGTCATTTGTCTTCACGCGATATAACGTCAGTAATTTTTAAAATAAATGAACCAAGTTGAGCCTATACCTTCTTCATATAACCACTGGATGAGTTCGATAATTGTTGAAATCGGAGAAGGACTCTATAAAAAATATATTAAAAATTAAAAACCATAAAAATCTTCCTTACCGTTAGAGTTATGAAAATTTTTAGATTAAAGTAAATGTAAAATTCAATTTTTCATCAATAATGTTTTATCATATTTTCAAAAAAGCGTTTTAAGAATGTAATTTAGGAGTGTAAGTTCAAACGTTAGTTGGGCCCTCTTCTTTTTGAAATTTATGAAACAAATTCGGTCTTGTAGCTTTATACTACAAACCATTAAACGTATTAATTTTTGTTTAGAATCAGAAGTGGTGCTAGTGGTGGTCCAGTGGAAGAAAAAAATACATAACATCCTTGTTATTATTTGAGTTATAAAAAGTTTATATGACACAATAGATAACGTTCGTAATTTCCTAATATTTTCATTCTAATAACATTTTTATAGAAAACTGCTAATTAAGAATGATATTTACGAATATAACTATGAAGGTTAAGCTCTCCTCCCAATCTTCCTTTCCGGGCAGTCTGGAGCCAGTCATAGTAATATTTTACGCTAATTTCTTCTCCAAGTTTTAAGATCAAATTTGAAATTTACACATATTTATTTTAATGTCTTTAATAAAACAATGAAAACTACATAGTTTACACAACTCCTGCGTGACTATTTTATATTATTGGTAAAATTAAATATCAACTAGATGTTGTTTTTTTTGTTGGGGTTCGGTCAAGGTAGAACCAAAAAAAAAAACACAAATTTTAAAAAATGTGTATTTTAAAATGATCTGCCTTATAATACAGATAAATATCAACTATTCGGCAATGTTACAAAATTATCGATTGTTCTTGTACAACTATCGAAAGCGGCGACTGCTACACTCTTCTTTTTAGCTTTGTAGAGAGATGTGGAAATTATTGCTTTTCCATTATGTGTGAGGGTGAAGAGTGGTGAGTGATAACTCCGCCCTAACACTAATAGTAGTGAATTACCGACAGCGGCCCACCACAACCCCTGTCATTCGAGCACTCAAATAATCCAATATGACGTCATTGATATTCCCTTTCACGCATTTCACAAAGAATCATTAGCTGGAATGCTGTTGACCCTCTGAATGATCTGACACTGGGTTGTGGTCTGGGGCAGGAGAAAACTTCTAAATCGCTCAAGTCGCCAGGGCCACTCGGTGACATGACTCCTCACTAGTGATATGTTATCAATAAGTCCTCAATCAATTAAACGTGTCATTTACTGAACTCCTATTGACCATTGAATGACATGCCATGAAAGCTGTTAAGTTTTAGTCTGGTGTAGTACAAACCTTGAAATGAACTCACGTCCCTGAAAACTTTCGGTGTCTTGGCCTCTCAATGTATCCTTTATAATAATACGAATCATTATAGGTGTTCTATAAATCTAATGTTTTATTTGCTAAAGAGCTGTTGACCTGTAAATTTTTTTTTATATATATATAAAAGTGTTAGCCTCTATTTCAACCAATAAGGGTCATGGAGGGAGTGGCTATCTAAACGTCGCTATCCCATTCTAAACATTAACGGCTCAATGGTATAAGCTTGCCCATTGAAGGATTTGAACTCCGTCAGGATCGCAAGACCCATACAGATCCCATGAGCTACTCTGTGACCCTGTAATAGTCCAATGCCGGACGAACTTTGAATTTAGTTCTAAACCTATTCTAAATATCCATGGAACTAGGAAAGCTTTTATTTCAAATCTGTCCAGGTTGGGATTCGAATCCACAGAAGACTAGTTTTAAGTGGCAGCTTGGTAAAAACGGCCCTAAATATACTACTAATTCATACAATGCTGAGTGTAAGAACTGTGAATGGTAGTAACAGCTGATACAGTAACAGCTACTCTAAGGAATAGTATATGGGGAAGGCGTTCGGTAACAGGATGTAGCGGACAATAGCTCCTTCTGTATCAGTTTATTTCCCGTGTGAAATGAGCCAGCCAGTCACCACATCTCTGCCCTTCCGCACTCGTCCCATTTCCATTGATTCTCACCCCCCCCCCCCACCACTCTCTTTCATAATTACACTTTTTTTTAGGCTTTTAGGGTATTTTACTGATAGAAAAAAAAATTGTTATTGACCACAAAAATCGAAGTGTTAGCCCACCTCCCTCCTCATAGTTTAATTTTTTGCGTTTCGAGACCTGTAGATTCGAAAAATTTTCATAATCTAATGAAATTACACTACAAATTATTCCACAATAGTTTATTTTCCTACATATTTATTTTTAAAATTTNTAAAACATTTGTTTCCAATTCCTTTGTTGCTTGTCTTTTTCCATGAAGATAATGAAAAATTATGCCGTTTTTAAGACGTAAATCGGTATATTATTGTTAGTATTATAGAAAGAGTTTACATGAGGTTCTGTTGAGGTTTTAAAGGACAATATTTTAAGTTTGTACTGGCAGAAAGTAATTTGTCATCTTTGACTAAATAGTGTCTGGACTTTTCTATAAGGCCTGTCTGACTTCCTTATACATACATTCATTTCAGTTGGCTTTATAGACCCAAGGGACCGCCTCATGTAGTACTTAGCGTGGACAAGACCACAGAGATCTTATACTTTATATCTTATTAGGATACGTGATTGGATAGTTTTCCAGAAGCAGGGTGATCAGTCCTGTGCCTTACCCCCTCTAACCTTGGAGGACCTTCCATTAATGTGTGTGTGTCAGGGTGCACATGTGTGTGTCGACTTAGATGGTTTAGTGCTAAGTGTGTGATAGCATTCTTTGTTATAGAACATGTTTTTTATAATTTAGCTTTAAGTAATTTTTAATTAATAAGGGCAGTAGTAAGATTTTGAATTGTTGGTATAAGGCTATTAGTTCTTGATCTCTATATGGTGAATAAGATTCAATTGTAATTCTCCTATTGGCATTACTATTTATCCTTAGCCAGCAACATAGCATGGGCTTCATATAGCAGATAGTAAACTCAACTAATTCCATCATTGAGTAAGAAGCCATTGCTCACTATATGTCATTCGCAAAAAAAGTGGACAGTATATTATGAAATCATATGAAAAGTGAAAATTTAAATACCATATAACTTTTTTAAAGGTTTTGGTCACTCTCCATAAAAGGAATTAATCTAATTAACTAAAGGATTTTTAGGTTTTTACATTAAATCTTACAGATAAAAAAAATTAAGGTATTAAAATATAATTCCGTCACACAACAGCAGTACAAAGTAAAAATGTTTCTAAGCTCTAATGATATTTACATTATTACACTGCACAACAAAAAAATATTTTTTGAATGTTTCCTACACTAAATTAGTCTATTTCTACTAATTTTGGGGTGATAAAAACGAAAATAACATTGAAAAATTTTTATTAGCTCTGGTTTTTTAGATATACAGCACTTAAATATTATTAAAATTAAAATGAATAATGAATACACTTTAAAATTTGTAAAAATAGTAAAAGCTTTAGAAGTTTTTTGGTTTTTTTTAAGGAATGATGTTGCACTTTTTTCACTGCAATAATATGATGTGGTTAGAAGCGAAAAGGTTAAGTTTGACATCGAACTTAATTCATTATGACATTTATGAGTCATATATAGTATTTTTTGAGGATACAGAGGTCGACATCCACTATCAAATCTAAGAAAAATTTAGTCTCTCTCCGTTTAGTTTTTTATTTATTTTAGTTTTGTTTTGACAATAATAAAAGGTTATTTAAAAGCATTAAAGATTTTGGAAGGAAATAAAAGGGAAGAAATATAAATAAAATATAATGCATGTAAATATAATGATGTATTTTACTATGAAAATATAAGTGTAGTAGAAAAATAAAAACTAAAGAGAAAAAATACATAATTGTATATTTAATTGACATGAAAAAAAGAAGTATTTGCATAATATATTAAAAATATAAACAAGTACACAGCTTTATGGTAATATAAAAACTGGCGATATTCCTTCTTTAAATTGAAATAAAAAATATAAAGAAAGTTTATTAAACTCCCACATTGAAATAAATCGTTAAGGGTTTAAGTGGTACGTGTTCAATCATTAATTATCATACAACGACAGCTTGCAATCAATGAAATACATTTAGAATAAAGTAAATTCAAGAATCCTTCCTTGTTAGGAAATTCAGATACTTTCCTTTACCTATGTTATTTTAATAAGTATAATTTTAAACTTCTTACCAGTATTATTCCAAAATTTAAATAAAGTATATGGATCGGTCAAAGAGCATTTAATATTGCCTTCCAAAGTATTTAATGATTTAAAAAAATCTTTTGTTATTGTCAAAACAAAACTAAAATAAAAAATCTAAACAGAGAGAGACTAAATTTTTTTAAGATTTGATAGTCAACTACCCCAGACGTCTATGAGAGTAAAATGCTCCCCTGCTTGCAATAATTTTTACGCTTTGTGGGGTAGTATGTAGACCAAAATCAGCTCCAAGGATTTTGAGACCTGTCATAAAATTCTTCTGGGATGTCTAAGGGGTTAGTTCCATTAATGAATTTATAATTTTAGTACCTGAGAAAATCCGTCTTCCATAGCTGTGGTAACGTAAAACAACAAAATGGTTAAAAATAGTACATTTTCTTGGGAAATAAAATTAAATGTCTGTCTCCCTTAGCCCTTAGAAGAAATTTCATGAAAACCACTGAACGATTTTATGAAACTTGGGATTTATATTTAGGATTTAGTATGATCCGTGTATTCCAGAAATTCGTTTTCTCTAGGGGAGTGCGCGGCTTTCGGCGCAAAATGTATCTGTTCATAGCTAACCTACTGTAAAATTAAGAATTTTCTTTTTGGAATCCAATGAGTAATATAATCTTGTGTATTGTATGATTTCTCCCTAATGTCGTACAAGATGTGTGCCGAGCAGCGAATTTCGTTAGTAATATAGTAATATCTTGTTACTGTTGTATTTCATTTGTAATTTTTTTTTTTTTTTTTTGCTTTTATGCAAAAGGCGAGTGCAAAAAGCAAATTCTATTTATAAATATATTTTAGGTTTAGTATTTTCAATATATGATAGTTGGTGGAGCCATTATGATGCAACGAGACTATCATAATGCGGATTTTGTTTTTAAATGTGTTTAGATTTGGTATTTTTCACCATCTGAAACTCATAATCGCTTAGACATGTGTGGTCAGTTACACACACACACACACACATACATATTTATTATATGAAATTTTCCCAAAAATATCATAGGATAAAATAATATAAAATCATATTTAAGACTTATTATGTTGTATTTTATTTCTCGTAACACTACCGGTAATGAAGATATTGACGATTTTTTTATTTTCAAATCCCCTTCGTCCATCTTGACCTAATGTAACCTTTAGCTAACTCATTCAATGAATTGAAAATATATTAAATGTATAAGCCTAGAGCGCCTACTGATATAATATATATATATATATATATATATATATATATATATATATATAT
>KZ807668.1:250879-265702 GCA_000696205.2 Oncopeltus fasciatus | reverse complement strand
CCCCCCCCCCCCCATCTTATCGTGCCTTCGGTTAATATGAAATTGAATTTTTCGTTTTGGATTCGTGTGGAAGTTCCTTTGTTCAGAAGAGTGTCACTGAGGTATAGAAAATTAATACAATTTCTTTGGAAACCAAAAAACTTAATAATTGCATCAAACTGTGGGTATGAACGGAGATGGCCTCGTGACCTCCTGAGCCTTAATGCTCAAGCCTTAAATTTATTTGCATTATTGTTGATTTTATTTTTTATATATTTTTTTTTATTGTATCCGTCATCAAATTACAAGATGTTAAGTAACAGAATGTAATAAATAAAGATTTATTTATTTTTAAAAAAATTATCCAAAAGTGATTGAAGAGGCGTAAATATAAACAAATAAAATTGAAAATTAAATTGATAATAACTTACATGGAATAGACAACGATCTCGATTTCATGATTTAGTTGAGAGTAGGTCTTCACCAAGCCCATGTAAAAATCCCACCTCAGGTTCGAGTCCCTCCCTGGGGAGGTAGTAAACGGTAAATAAAAACCTACCTTGGTGTCTACCCTTAAATATCCTAGCTCTATGACCTTGAGGAAAATTACTAAAGTTTACTTCCGACATCTTACTCTTACGGAGTTACATCTCCAGTTACGCAGACCTAAAGATCTCTGCCCGAATGAGAGATTCCTAGCTGAATTCCTCACAGGATATGAAAGGATGAGAATGATTCAGTCTGTTTGAGATGTAATGTAGCAAGGAAAGATCGTAGGAAAGCCCTTATGGAGTAAAAGCTGACTACAGACACACATGCATATTTATCGTGGCTGTCAGACAGCGGGAAGGACCTGTTGCCCGCCGGCCACATGTGCCACTAATGTCGCTTTATCGCTCCGAGACCCACTTCCCCTGATGCTCTCGCCGGCCCTTCGCACATTTATTATGACCTCCAACCTCCACCCTTATTTTCCCTTTACTTCCCTCCTGAAAAAGGTCCACTCCCAGCCCTTGGACAAATGACTCTCCCTCATAAAAACAGTTAAATCTAAACCTAGATAACTAACAATGGCATTTAATTATCTCAATTTAGTGGAATTTTGGGTTTCCCTATTGAGATAACATAGCATTAAATGTTTCAGTATTTTCTGTGATGTTCCTACCTCAAGTTATCTCATATAGAATTCGTCTTTTCGTCGCTTTCAGTATAGTCAGTAATTTGATCCTCCCGCCCGTAATAATTTTATTTTAGGGACGGTGTAGAGAAGAAGGAGCTTTTACATTTTTTCAATGCTCAAATAAACAAATTATTATTGTATTTCTCAGCAATCACTACTAAAGAAGAAAGGTCCCTCTAAACTTGTTGAATCACTTACCTCTTGAGATTGTTTGTGGCACCAGATGGGGAAGAACAGATTTCACTGATTTAAAAAAATAATTCAAAATGCAACTAATTTTTTTCTTCACATTATTATGTTTGAGAGTGGAGTCACTGGTCACCTTCTATTCTCATGTGTCTTTCATTAATGTCATTTTTTTAAATATTCATTGTAATCAAATTACACAATGTTTTTATTTATTTTTAACAGAATTTAATATGTAAATATAGGTTATAAAAAAAAAATTATTATGTAAGGAGTCGGCCATCGTTGCCACCATTTTGGCAGAGCTGAAGGCACTTGTAGGATGTTTAGTAGAGAAACTTTCTTTGACTAACTCATTTTACTAAAGTCGCCTTGTTGGAAATACTCTTACTTCGGCGCGAAAATATTTCTATTCATTTTTATTTTTCATTTTTTTTTTTTTTCGTAATCTCAAATTCAGACTACATGAATGGAAATGTAATGTTTTGGACTGACGATATTTTGAAACGGTCAGAGCTTACCGAGGTAGGCTTCCTTTATAGAAGCATTAAAGTAATGTTGGTAACGATTGGAGGTTGAGATACGCTGGCTATTACAATAACCGCAGTACACCCCGTGAAGCGTCTCTCATTTCCCCAGTGCTACAGATCTGTGAATGGCTTATTCGCGCCATCCCTGTACCCCCACCAATTGATTTCACCCCTTCCTATGATAGTTATAAATATTGGTTAAAAATTACTCCCTTCTGTTTATGATGAATATTTTAGCCGTAGCCGGATAGCAGTTTATCCTTCTGAAGCTGTTACAGTTGTCTCTCCAGATTTTTACTCCAAATAGTTTGAAATGTTGGTGATGAGTAAAAAAAAAACAAATAAAAATGTGCTTGACTTCCGTAAGATTATATTTTTAACTCTTCTTATGAGGGATCAGCGAAAAATTAAGGAAATGTGAACAGCTTGATTTTCTTACATTTGAAGGTTCCTGAACCTATAAATTGGACAGGAATTTTTCAGTATGTATGTGTTTTGCATAACTAATGGTCGGTCATGATGTTATTTTCATTTTCGATGTTTTCAATGCAATGCTAGGATTTTCAGTTACTTAAAATGGGATTCAAAGGAAAAGTTTTTTGACCGTAGGTTTTATTATTAGATACTTTTTTGGGGGTTCGGTCAACATAGATCCAAAACAAATAAAAAATTAAAAAAAAAAAAGTGTATTTAAAAAAGTAAAATTATCTGCCGACGTTTCGGTTTACATTGTAAGCCAGCCGTCTTCAAGGCTATCATGAAGACGAGAGGGAACGTCCTGTCCTTCAGTTATTTTATATTTTGCTTTCAGCCAAGGAAATGTTAACTCAGGTACAGGACGTCCCCTCTCGTCTTCATGATAGCCCTGAAGATGGCTTACAATGTAAGCCGAAACGTTGGCAGATAATTTTCTTTAAAAAATACACTTTTTTTAAAATTGCATTTTTTTTTTTTTGGATCTACCTTGACCGAACCCCAACAAAAAAAACATCTAATATTAAAATAGGATTGTTCATTAGTACAGTGGTAGGACTGCAGACTATATAGAATACAGTCTATATTGAAACTATATAGAAACTCGGGAAAATATGGAGGTATTCGTCTGTACGCCTACTAGCTTTAGAAACTTTTTAGATAAAAATCAAATTCAATCTTAAAACTTATTTTTGTAAACGTTTAGCTGAATTTATAATTTCCATTATTTGTTTTATACATTATTGTAAGACGAATCTTTTTATAATCTAAAATAAAGATCAAAAATTTATATTTCTAAATTTTACTTTTAAGAATTTTTTTAAAAACGTATATTAAAGAAGGTATTTTATGGTGTAATTGTGCTTGTAGAAAGCATTCCTCGTTTTATCCTGCCATTAATCTACAACAATTTTACCTTTTACATTTATTCTCCCTCAAGTTTTTAAAATGAATTTAGTCATTTACTTTTATCATTGTACAGTTAATGTAACATAATATAATAACACTTTTGTATTCCAAATATGCACATCATGAAAGAGATAATAGATTCATCATCACTCTCTCGAAGCGTATAAGTAAGATCTTCATGTAGCAAGCCTTTCAATATTTGGAATGGCTTTTTTTTTTTCTTTTTTTCTTAAGCTGACTAATAAATGACATAAATATCCTCATGGTCGCAAAATAAGGTCTCCTCATATTTACATTTCTCAACAATGATAAGTTGTGTTGTTGGCCCATTGTACATGAGAGAACACTTTTCTTCTTGACCGATTGTTCTTTTTATTTTCTTTTTTTGCAAATTGAGCATTTATATTTGTTCATATGTAGGATATTCCACGTAAGGATCTAAAAAGGTTTATGAAGATAGTGAAGTAATGAAAGATAGCTTATACGGTTGAGGCCTAACAGTGACTACCCTCCTCATTCCAATATTATCACTTCTGAGAGCGTATTTACACTGTTGAGGTAGCCGTATTCGTTAAATATATTTTTTTTATTTAAAAAGGGTCCTGACTCTCCTCCATTCCCCGCGGGTTTTCATTTTTTTTTTTAATAAACTTTTATTTATTTTTTACATCCTGTCAAATTGAAACATTTTGTAATTAATTCACCACAATGAATTTAAAAAAAGACATTTAATATCCATCACATGAGGAGAGAAGGTTACCAATGACACCACTCTCAAGGGCGAAATTTCGGGCCGACATTTCGATGTATTCCTGCACTGGGGACGAGTGGATATTTCGCCAGATCTATTTGAGGCCGCCATAGAGAACAGCTACTGTGAATGAAACGTGAGAGGTGACGGCCCCCCAGCCACCGACACTGGCGGGCACATCTCCGATTGTTCCCAACATGGGAAACTTTAGACTGGGAATCCCTACAAGCCGAGCTAAATTAGCTCCCCTCTCCCCAACCCCTAATGTGACTCGGTCGTGGAGCTTCAGGACCTACTGCATTCTCAGTCAGATCTGGTCTCGCTCGAGCGTTCAGCGCGCAATTCCTCTTCTGTTCAATGCCGTCACTAGGAATGATACGAATTCTCTTCTCGGCCTATGTGAGTATGATTTATGTTTTACCTCTCCTTACACTTACGCCAGCTTGGCTGATTTCAGTCATTGATAACACTGCACAATAAAAAAATATTTTTTGAATGTTTCCTACACTAAATTAGTCTATTTCTACTAATTTTGGGGTGATAAAAACGAAAATAACATTGAAAAATTTTTATTAGCTCTGGTTTTTGAGATATACAGCACTTAATCTTAAAGAGTAGTTATACTATACGTGAAAAGTGAAAGTACAAAAAACAATATTGTTATGTTTCTTTTAGAATATTTTAAGTACAAAATTGATTAAAAAAAAACATTATTCTTAGTGTTTTGACAAATAAAAGAGGTTTGTACCACCAAATTTCAATTAAGTCAATCCGATGTATTGTAAGATCGCTGTCGTTTAGCTTGTCTTTTATAAAACACTTCTGGAGCATCCTGTACTGAGCTGTCTGTACTGAGATATTTTCACATCATGTTTTAGAAGATTCCACTGTTGTAGTCTTGACCCTAACAGCTCAGCCTTTTCCTTAGACAAGCCAAGATCTCTTATAAGGTCACTCAACTCTGCTTGACTAATTCTGTGCGGATCACTAGACCTATCGCTTACATCAAAATCAGGGTCATAGGATGTAGAAGGATGGGTTGCTTCTTGTAAACAGACTTCATCACTTTCCTCTAAAATTTCATAGTTTTGGGGTGGAGAAGGGACTGGCAAATTGTCTGAGTGTGGTACAGGCCGAAGAGCAGATGGGAGATTAGGGTATTTCACCGTTCCTCTTTTCTTCATAGATAAACCTTGCTTAATGGGAGGAGTTAAGCAGAAATAACAGTCGTCTGTATGATTGGTAGGCTCACGCCAAACCATAGGTACTGCAAAAGCCATTGCCCGCTTGTTATTTTTCAGCCACTCTCGCAATATGACGGAACAAGAATTACAACATATATGAGGAGCCCATGATTTATCTTGGTCCCCAACTTTTACACCAAAATAATGTTCATAGGCAGTCTTAATGATAGGTGACATTTTACGTTTCTGAGCCTTAAATGTTATTTCACCACATATATAGCAAAAGCTATCGACAGAATTCACACACTTTCGAGGCATTTCAGATCAGCACTTAAATTAATTTAAAAATCAACTTCACACGATAATTTCAATAGCAACCACGTGCGTACAATTGACAAACTCGCAAAGGTTATGTTTACTACTTATGAACAGCTGATGAGAGGGGTGTTATGTAAACAAACATGTGTACCAACTGTTGGTGATGAAATATTTCATTTGTTGAAAACTCAATATATATATAATAGAATGATACTATGTCTTGAAAACAAGAGCTAATATATAATTTTTATGGTCATTTTCGGTTTTAACACGTGGAAATACATTAAAATCAGCTAATTTCAACTCCGAAACAAAAACTTTGTTGTTCAGTGTAATTTTTCACTATGTATTCCAAACAGGCACAGATATATTCTTATTCTAAAGGGTTATTATTATTTCTACCACCAATGAATATAGAACTCTCATACCTTATATTCTCTGTCGTCATTGGTTTCTGCAAACCATCTTCTGTTGGCTAGCGCTTTCGGACATTGTCCATCCGTATTCTGGACTGTTGAATACAGACCGTGACAGTGAACGTATGTATTCGGCCAGAAGATGGACAATGTCCGAAAGCGCTCGCCAACGGGAGATGGTGTACAGAAACCAATGAAGACGGAGAATATAAGGTATGAGATATTCTTATTCCTTTTTACTTTTGGATGGAATTAAATCCATTGATATACAGTTATTTAAAAACAAAAGCGTTCTATTTAATTTAGAAATTTTTCTATAGTAAAAACTATATTATATATTACCAAATAAAGAAATTGAATATAAAAACCTTCGTTCTCTAATTGAGTTTCCGTCTTTCATCAAAATAAGAGCAATAAATTAAACTATCTTAGACCTAACCGAAAATGGTGTAATTGTTTCTCTCCAAACTAGGCTACTATTTAGATACATTCTTAAATATATTACATTATATTTAGCGTATTTAGCGAAATAATAGCACTAAAAATAGCACTAAACACCTAAGTTGAAAAATTGTTCTTATAACTGTAATAAATATAGTAACNTTAATCAACTTCATAACATTTATCTACTCATTTTATTTCGGCCAATTCATCAATAATTTTGTAAAAACAAGGGAAAATCTATAATTCGTATCCTCCATTATTATTTTAAATTTTTTAATATTTTTAAGGATTTAAAAGTAACGGAATACATAATATAAATGTTAGTATTTAGTATTTTAAATCCTCCATTATAAATTAAAATCCATTATTTTATTAAATTTGTGAACTCTTATGCTTGAATGGACACATAAAGTTGTGTAACTTTAATTAACCAATTTTTCTTAGTAGTCTTGTTTTTTTTAAGACTTCTTAAAATGTGGTGGATGATGAGTTCAAGAAATTTACACTTTACTTTAAGCAATCTTTCTTTGTATAATTTCTTGATAAAAAGCGAAAGGTTGATTTTGAAATTCTTAGAAACGTAAAAACCATCAACAGTTGTTTCTGTTTGAAAACTAGCTAAGAAGAGAAGTTATAAACAAATAAACTTAAATATAAAGTTTTTCAGTGATTGCAAATAATGATAGCTATTTAAAAAATTAATTGGAAATTAAATCTAAATATTTTTTAATATTCTTAAAAAGACTTTTTGTAAATTAAATTATTATTTTAGAGCTATTGCTAACTTCAGATGTAAATTATTGACATAAAGTGTTAGTTGACTGTAGAAATGACATTAGCGACGTCACCGTCTACTAACACAGCACGAAGAAACTCACGACAGCTAGTTACATTCTGAAATATAATTTTTATTTGTTGAAAATGTTAGAGAGCATAAATCTATAAAAAAAATTTTGTCACCTATTATATTGTATAAATTAAATAATAAATGAAAATAAACTAAAATAACTTTTGTTAGGCTTGAAATTTCCCCAAATTGTTGTACTTTATATTTTGAAGTGATTTACAAATTTTTCCGCTGTTAAAGACAAAATCTGTTCTATTATTTAAACTTGGATTTTTCCTTTTTTTTTTGTTCTTCTTTCTTCCTGTGTAGAATATTAATTTTCATATACTAGAAAAGTATTTTTCTCATTTATGATTAAATTATATTACATAATGTGATGCCTTATTAAATACTTGCACACAAAACAATCAAATGTACATATTGTATTGTTTATCACCTTTATTTGGATATAATAGGTTTCTTTAGGTCTAATAATAGGTTTCTTTCCATAAATGAATAAATGCACTTTTATTCCTTGTTCATTTTGAGAAGCTTGAATAATTTTTTCTTGTAGATTCAGAATTATTCATTTACGAAATGGGGAACGTAGTATGCAGATTTTAACCCTTTTTTTTTTTTTTTTTGCAAAAATAAATTAATTTTATTCCAATTTTGATGAGTATTAATTTATACTACTGATTATTTATTTCAAGAAAAATAAAGAGTGGCACCGCGCTAGATACGGGAATTTGCATGAGATTCTCAACAATTCTCTCTCTGCGGGGTTCGAGTCCCTGGACAAGCTCTTATCGAAAAATAACTTCCCCAGTGCTATGAGAGTTAGAATAGAGGCTACGGCCCCCTCATCCACTAACTAGATCGATTAGATCTGTTCGTCTACAAGGAACAACCCATATAAGGAAGTAAGACCCTTCCCAAAATCACAGGTATTCCATGTTTACCTTTGATTAGAAGAAGGATTTTTTATTTATATATATATAGTTTTTAAAATATATTTATAGAGTGTTAGACTCTTTTTCAACCAGTTAGGGTCATGGTGGGTGGTACTATCTACAGGTCGCCACCCAATTCTACATTCCCATGGCCCAGGAAAAGCTTTTATTTATCGATAAAGCTTGCCGCAGTGTCATGATTACGAGACCAGAACGGATCCCCTGAGCTACCCTGGCGCCCCTAGGAAAAGCAGAATTGGTTTCAGATTTCTTCCATTTGTCCCTGGAAATTCCTCTTAATTAAATCTGACGGTAAGATTCCTTACCCAGACGTCTCAGGTATAGGTAGGACTCGGCACGACACTTTCCCAGGAAAAACTAAATCATATATACTTTTCTTTATCAACTTAATCATTATACAAGTAGAAATTCCCTCTTGTGAAGTAGTTATTTATTTTTATTATAAGTTGTCGAAGGGTAAAAATATTGCTTCTATAAGATTCTAAAAAAACTAAAAAATCCGCGATGATTCCAGAAATTTACATAAGTGTTGATGCTTGCACAACGAAACAGAAAGTCTAATTTTCTTTTTGTCAAAAAGCCAGCTGAAAAGAAGATTACAACATGATGTATCATGAAGGTCCTTATACAATCATTCCTAAATAATTAATATGATATTGGGAGTTATGTTATTCTACGAAAAGGATGTATTTTGTTTCAAAAACAAAAATAATATTAGTATGAATGTAAAGATATTTTCAGTATATCAAAAGTTTGAACATTTTTGTGAATAAAAAAATCTTTTATATCCGGGAGTTATGAGAACCTTAATCAACCCCTTACAGCTAAAAAATTATAACTTGAAACTAAGCTGTCACAATTTTACTCCAAGGCTTGAATTTCATTTAAAATCTTTGATAACATATTGGAATAAGAAGTAATTAGTTAAGGCATTGTACTTAAAGAATAAATAATTAATAAGGCAAGTCTGTTGAAAATTGAGATATTTATTATCAAACTGTTGTAGACTAGCTATGCAACTAACATAATTAAAGGGAAATTTTTCATTCTTAAATTTGTCGCTAAAACTTCTACGCTACCTACAAACCATCTTTTCACAACATGAGGTTAAAAAAAACCCGGAAAATTCAAAGCATTGATGAAAATAGTACCAATCCCAGGTCAATAGAGATTGCTCTTGTCGGTGGATTGTGCTCTTATAGCAGTTTTAATTGTTTAAGCTCTTAGGGCTATCAACCTAAGTTTTAAATATCATGAAATTTCGGCTTAGCAGTTTTGAATTAATTTTTGTCAACAATGTATACTAGACAGACTTATTTATTTTATTAGATATTTGGTTTCTATTTGTCTTGAAAAGTAAGATATCTATTTTTAAAGAAGATTTTTTTTCAGGTCGATAACTATAATTTACTTTCTAAGTTAATAAAGTGTAAAATCTCAATCGTCCCTTATCTATTATCGAATAAATCAAAGCAAAATAACAAAAAAAAATATTGATAGGCTATAAGAGTAATAAAGAAAAATAAATACAGATAAAGGTAGAGTGATAGTGGAATTTGATCGTAGTGTGATGATTTGTGAAATATTCTTATTAAAAAGCATAACAATTCTTTCCTGTAGCACTGTTCACAATACCACAATTAATATTTAAAAAAAAAAATTTAGCACTAATAGTAATTTATGTTTTTTCAGTAAATGATATCTGCAGCGAAAATGAGATGTTCTGGTGTCCAGGAAGCTCCATTTGCTTAGAATCCTCAAAAGTTTGCAACGGAATCGATGACTGCGGTGATGCTTTTGATGAATTAGACTGCAGTAAGAAAAGCCTTCCAACGCGCATGCGTGTGGATCACTTGCGTCTCATATGCCTCGAATAACAAAATAAATTTAAGATACCTCCTAACACGTGTTCATAAAAACTGCCTATGCTATCAATTCTGTTTGTCTTTGGTTTTTGTTTTCATGAATTAGACTTCAGTAAGAAAAGCCTTCCAACGCGCACGCGTGTAGATCACTTGCGTCTCATATGCCTCGAATAACAAAATAAATTTAGGTTGCCGCCTAACACGTGTTCATAACAACTGCCTATGCTATCAATTCTGTTTGTCTTTGGTTTTTGTTTTGTTTTTATTGTGCTTTGTTTGATATTAAAAAAAGAGTGATTTTAATAATACTAATCAATTCATACAAATATTTCATAATAATTATTGAATTTGCAACGACAATATTTTTTTAGCTATTAAATGAATGATTTCTCCTTCTTTTATTATTAAAACTTATTTTTGTAAACGTTTAGCTGAATTTATAATTTCCATTATTTGTTTTATACATTATTGTAAGACGAATCTTTTTATAATCTAAAATAAAGATCAAAAATTTATATTTCTAAATTTTACTTTTAAGAATTTTTTTAAAAACGTATATTAAAGAAGGTATTTTATGGTGTAATTGTGCTTGTAGAAAGCATTCCTCGTTTTATCCTGCCATTAATCTACAACAATTTTACCTTTTACATTTATTCTCCCTCAAGTTTTTAAAATGAATTTAGTCATTTACTTTTATCATTGTACAGTTAATGTAACATAATATAATAACACTTTTGTATTCCAAATATGCACATCATGAAAGAGATAATAGATTCATCATCACTCTCTCGAAGCGTATAAGTAAGATCTTCATGTAGCAAGCCTTTCAATATTTGGAATGGCTTTTTTTTTTTCTTTTTTTCTTAAGCTGACTAATAAATGACATAAATATCCTCATGGTCGCAAAATAAGGTCTCCTCATATTTACATTTCTCAACAATGATAAGTTGTGTTGTTGGCCCATTGTACATGAGAGAACACTTTTCTTCTTGACCGATTGTTCTTTTTATTTTCTTTTTTTGCAAATTGAGCATTTATATTTGTTCATATGTAGGATATTCCACGTAAGGATCTAAAAAGGTTTATGAAGATAGTGAAGTAATGAAAGATAGCTTATACGGTTGAGGCCTAACAGTGACTACCCTCCTCATTCCAATATTATCACTTCTGAGAGCGTATTTACACTGTTGAGGTAGCCGTATTCGTTAAATATATTTTTTTTATTTAAAAAGGGTCCTGACTCTCCTCCATTCCCCGCGGGTTTTCATTTTTTTTTTTAATAAACTTTTATTTATTTTTTACATCCTGTCAAATTGAAACATTTTGTAATTAATTCACCACAATGAATTTAAAAAAAGACATTTAATATCCATCACATGAGGAGAGAAGGTTACCAATGACACCACTCTCAAGGGCGAAATTTCGGGCCGACATTTCGATGTATTCCTGCACTGGGGACGAGTGGATATTTCGCCAGATCTATTTGAGGCCGCCATAGAGAACAGCTACTGTGAATGAAACGTGAGAGGTGACGGCCCCCCAGCCACCGACACTGGCGGGCACATCTCCGATTGTTCCCAACATGGGAAACTTTAGACTGGGAATCCCTACAAGCCGAGCTAAATTAGCTCCCCTCTCCCCAACCCCTAATGTGACTCGGTCGTGGAGCTTCAGGACCTACTGCATTCTCAGTCAGATCTGGTCTCGCTCGAGCGTTCAGCGCGCAATTCCTCTTCTGTTCAATGCCGTCACTAGGAATGATACGAATTCTCTTCTCGGCCTATGTGAGTATGATTTATGTTTTACCTCTCCTTACACTTACGCCAGCTTGGCTGATTTCAGTCATTGATAACACTGCACAATAAAAAAATATTTTTTGAATGTTTCCTACACTAAATTAGTCTATTTCTACTAATTTTGGGGTGATAAAAACGAAAATAACATTGAAAAATTTTTATTAGCNCGCTTCCAAATGTATTAAATAATAAATATAAAGAAAAAATTATTTCGTCAAATAAATAATTCAATATTGAAAGAAAGTATACGCAATTTGTCACTCAATTACGCGATTCTAATAAGAAAAATAAATTTATTGATTTTAAAGCTCGAACAAAATTTGGATAATTAGCGAAAATTCGTTTTAATGAAGAAAAATAAGTACAAAAATACAGTGTTTTCTAAAACGTATTTAAAAATTTATAGAACTAATGTTTTTGGTTTTTTTTTTAATTTTGAGTTCTGTCAAAAGTTCTGTAAATACTACCTCTAAATTTCACACGCAATTGCGAAAAGGTTTCTTAAAAGTTATTTAACATTAGACCACTATAATTTAAGGCATATCTACACCAATTTGCAACAATCTCTATAAAATATAAATCTACAACTTGCTAAGAGGAAAGCCTTTATTTAATTTTAATCTTTCGTTATTCAAAATTTATGGTAATATTTTTGGTACATTAATAATGTATTTTAATAACAAATTTTTAATTTTAATTAACGGCATTGTCTTGAATATCATATTTACATGTCGTTAATTAAAATTTCACCGTTGTCACAACACTTTTAGCCATTTGAACTTAGTGGTTGTCTAGTTGAGGGTATCCCTATATCGATGGTTTCAATTTAAATACTTTTTTTTTTTTTTTTTTTTTTTTTTTTTTTTTTTTTTGACAGTTCTGCTAGGTTAATTTAATGTGGGATAAGTTGGCAGAGATCTAAGACTGCGGGTTCGTAGTGGGGGTTCGCGTGTCGCTAACAGAGTGAAAAGTAGCGTGTCTAAACATCAAATAGAGGGCCATGTCTTAGGAGAACACTGGCGACAGAACCTGACTTACAGTCATTATTAGGGACTATCAAAAAAATCTCAGCTTTCTTATCTGGGGCCCAAAATGTGCTTACAGTAAGTGAAACAGTACTAAACTTCCCCTAATCTCCACCTGACCTCTGATAATAGGTAAACAATGATTACCGATAAAGAAATATATGGAGAGACAATAAATTATGGAATATGCAAGTATCATTTCTCTAGCGGGGCAACAACCTCGTGTCGAGTCAAGTAGCTCTTGAACAAAATTGCCACTAGAATGCCAATTGCACCAGTTTACAAATGAAATAATGTCCGTGAACCAATGTCTCAATACCTTACATAAGGAGGGTTATGTCTTCCTTTGGGAACCTGGAAAAAATGGATCCTACAGTGCCACCTTATTTGGTTTTAAATTTTTCTTTATTTGAACAACTGAGTCTAGTCATTCTGGATTGCTTATGAAAACTGGTTATAAAAACCTACTAGATCACTTTGAAAAAATCAAAGAATGTTGTGGCAAATGAAGAATAAAAATCAATAAAGCAAAATGCGTTCAAGTTAATTTCCAACTGCGAAAAAAAGACTTCCCTGAAATTGTGAAATTTAACAATATTCCTTTACCACATTCAAATTCCGTTCGTTATCTTGGGTACCATTTTGACTTACGGCTTACATGGGCAGAACATACTAAAATTAAAAGACAAGAACTCAATCGCCGATATGGGCTTCTATTCAGACTCATGGAATAAGGACTCCAATCTTACGATAGAAAACAAACTGACGCTCTACAAAACCTTATTACGACCAATCTGGACTTACGGAGTAGAAATCTGGGGTGCCGCCAAGCCTTCCGACATCCAAGGAATCCAGTCCTTTCAATTCAAAACCCTAAGAATAATTCTTAATGCTCCCTATTACGTATTCAATTCATTCCTTCACCACGATCTTAATATCCCTTTTGTTTAAGATCTCATTTCTTTCCGTTTCACCCTTTTCCACAGTAAACTGCCATACCATCCTAATTCACTAGCACAGACACTGTCTTTACCTAACTCCAACCCCTACAAACCTCTCCCATGATGGCCCCGGGACCTCCTGGAGACCTAGTCTGTAATTAATTAGACAGTGGTGTCATTGGTCACATTCTCTCCTCATGTGTTTGTCATTGAATGTAATTTTTACTTCATTGTGATCAAATTACAAAATATTTTATTTAACAGAATGCAATAAATATATAAAAGTTTTTAAAAATAGAAAAAAAATGTCATTCTGTACAGAATATTTTGAATGTGCTTGAATATTTTACAGCATCTGTGTGCATTGCGAAATTAAAATAGTTACCTAAATCAAGAGTAATCCCTTTTGCAAACTGGCAAAGGGCGTCTTTTTGCCTTATATGACTTCAAATTTCCTCAGAGAAAAAAAAAAAAAAAAACTCGTTTCTGAGTTAGATGATCCTTCACGAATGTGCGAACTGCGCGATTTAGTGCAGGTTTTCTCCATTCCGCACATCAAATAATGTCCGTGCTTCTTCGATGACATTTTCCTGCAGCGAACAGTTGGAGAGGAAGCCATCTAAGCCTCCCTTAGGCTTCTAAAGATTTATTTATTTAGAGGTGCATCGACTAGGTTCTGATATAACCTATTTTAGATCTGGTTATTCCTAATGTGTGAGTCTAGTGTAGCCAGATTCCATGACGGAGGGCATTCAGTTCCCTTGGCCATCAGTAATATCTTCCTGTAGTGTCCCACCGGAGTGCGAGCCTTCTATGCCTTTCTCAGACTTCATGAGATTTCCTCAGCCGAACAAAAACTCCTTTCTGAGTCTAGCTGTAATGAATCAGAACATATTGATCTATAAATATTTTATTTTGGTTGTGGTTTTTTATCCCACGTAAATTATAAATAATTCATGAGAGGGAACAGAATAAAAAAATCTATCTGTCCTCGCCAGGAATCGAACCTGGATCTCCTGCTATCC
>KZ807668.1:103848-125593 GCA_000696205.2 Oncopeltus fasciatus | reverse complement strand
TATATATATTGTGTTAAATTGCAAGTATAATGCTTTTTTTAAATATTATTAATTGCTTTCACATTTTCTTAACAACATCGTTATTTATTCCAACATATTTAATAAGCAAAATAACAACAAAATATCGGTATAGAAAATAGACATATTCTATTTAAATATGTTTACTTTACATAACTACATTTTAGATATTATTCAGTTTATTAATATTGAATACCAGTAAAAATAATTAAATTAAATATTCTATGCAAATAAAAATTAATTTTTTCCCCAGTGATTGCCATGTAGTACAGTACACCAGTTAGATCATAGAATCGATATTATTTTGACCTTGATTATTTGGAAGACGTCCTGTCAGTGCTTAACTTCTGCCCTAAAATTACCTAAAATTAAAATGACCCACAATGCTCTAAGCGCTTCCTGAATGTAAAAAGTGGAAAGTGACTACTAGTAGGTAGTACAACAGATTATTTCGTCAATATGAGATAGAGGAAAGTTTCAATATAAATTAATAAATGCTAACAAATATTAATCAATATATACAAATATTATAAATTTCTAAAAATAATAGAAATTTTATAAAGATGATATGGTTCATATTTATGGTGTATCTTAGAATATTTTGCTGATAAAAAAATAAATATGAATTTCATAATTTGAATATCTTTGAATATTTATATAAATATAAGCCAACCAATTTAGATTTTATCTCGGTTTATGTAACCTAAATTTCATTATATTTAATAAAGAATGTGTTGTGAGATTATATTCTCGTACTTTTTTCATTTATCTGCCTTAAAGGTTCACTTAAACGTCCCTGTACCAGTCAACCAATCCAGTCTTACTACCTGCAATACAAGAAATGTTTAATTATAAGTCTTGATTAAATTTAAAATTTACAACAAAGAATAATATAAGAAAATAATTATTATTTGTTCAATCGCAGATTGGTGCCAATTCTTTTATGGCAGTCGCGGTAAGGGCTCTGGAGGCTGATATGTGAATTATCATGAGATGGCGGTTTTGGTCAAATAATTATTTAATATTAGTTTGTCAAAAATATATTCAAAACATTTTTGTTGTTCAAAGGTAGCTTAAAATTCAAAATTAAAAATATATGAATAAGAATATTTATGATAAATTTTTGTTAACATTCTATAAAAATGAAACATCCAGTAAATTTATATTCATTATTATTCCCTCAGGAAAATGAGTATTAGAATCCCTATTTACGTTTTATTTGTAAACTGTTTAATTGTCTGGCTTTTGTATTTTTATGTATGTGCTCCACCGTCCGATGTTTTTGATGTATAAAAACCAAATTCGGTNTATTATATAAATAAAAATTATTTTCCTCTTTAACTGGTCAATACAATCGGCAAAGCATATTTCTTTTAAATGCTTTCTTTGTGTCTTTTCTTCGTCAGTAGTTGTTTCTCTTTTCCAGGGTCAGTAGCGTGCCTTTATATTATTTTATACTTCACGATAATGTACGTCCATATATGATAGATATCTGCACAATAAGAAAATTATTTATGTATTTAATTAAGGTAGGAGGTTATGCCTTTTCAGTCTGAAAGCTTATATGTTGAAATATATTCCAATAGCATAGAGTTTTACTTATAAGTATTCCGTTAGCAAATAAATGACTCCATGATACAATGCAAGCTATTAGAGTCATGATTTCTTCTGTGACTGAGAGATGAGCTCAGACATGAAAAAAAAATTAGGCCAGGAAGAATCTTAAGCATATTTCTAATGTGTAACAAACTTTAGTTTTTAGTAACACAAAACTTATACTGATAAACTTATAAATTTAAGAATATGTATCTTTATCAATTTTTAAGCGGAGATGTTTCTTCGTTTTTTCTGGCCCCTCCAGAGTCTAGTCTGGAGAATCTTTTAACCCAGCAAGGGTAATTTTTTCAAAATCATTCTTCCATTTATATGTGCAATAAGTATTTTATATTTCTTGATCAGTATTATCCCTTATCACTTTCAGTATTAAGGACTCTTATTCTACTATGTAAATATGTCTTTTAAGAGCCGTGATACATCTGGTGACACAAATAAACACAAAGTTATAGATGGCCTGTAAGTTCGATCGTATTCGAGTTAATATTCTCTTCATTGTTCAAACAGAATGCATTGTATGTTTCAGTATATTTCCTCAGCTAGGTCAGGGCCGTTGAATATCAATAATATAGACTGCAAATCAATGATATATTTATAAATTTCTTATGTTTCTTAATGATGTTTATGGTTTCGCCCTATTACAGAAAGAGGTTAGAAAAACCTGCCTAGATTATGCAAACCGTCGATTAGTGAGGAATTACTAAGTAAGATTAAGGATCTATGTGAAGGGTATTATGTCATTACTAGTATCTTATATAATAGTATGTTTAATCATAAATATTGTTTCCCTCTAAGAGATATTTTTAGACGCTCACTAAAGAATGTTTTTTTTCAGGCACCCTGGGTCATGGAGGTAGAGGAAAATATTTAAAATTACATTAATGTACATTTTATGTCTACCGGTATTATTTATGTGTATTATTTGACATTTCTGGTGAAATAGTGATAAATTACTGATAATGATTTATAATTTATAAATTTCTTGCATTATATGACGCATCCAAATTCTACTGAATATTTGGATTTATGGATATTCTCTAATTATAAAGACGAAAAATATTATAAATCACAATAGGTGTAATATTTATATTTTTTATGAAAATCTCGTATTAAGACAACTATTTAAAACAGTAACTTTTAGAAACCAAATTTTTTCGGAAATTAGGTTTTTATTGTATAATTTTTAACATAATTTTCTTTTCAGAAATCATTATCTGATTCGAGCATTTATAATGAAAATATCATTAGTCCTAGGGAGGATGAATAAGAGAAATGTTAATAATATTAGTGATGAAAAAATGTTAATTAACTTTACAGGTGAAAGTTAATGATCAAATATTTATATTCTATAACAATTTTACGAAAAAATCTTATCAAGGTGGATATTTAAAAATATAACTACAAAAATTGAATGTTTCCCTTGCTAAGGCTTGTAAAACCAATTTAGAATTTTATACATCCATCACTAAATAAACATGGGAAATATGTTTTTTGCGCAACTGCTGCAAAAAAAATTTATTGATGAACAGTAATAACATAGAATTCTGCCCATCACTGTCCAAAAATTTCTTGTTTTTAAAATGAGCCACTCCGTCGATACTACAGGATAGTCTTCGGAACTTAAGAATTCGAGCACATTACTAAGCACAAATGCTTAGTAATGTCCCCTTTCATATTCAATATATATATTTCATTCGTCTGCTATCAGAGTTAATTGAATTTGAAACTTGCCAAGTAATGGAGGGCATCGCGTCGCACCATGAAATTTTAGTGGGCAGCTGATATTGATTTCAGCAACCCTGGTTGATTAAAGACGCCGATTTTCAATAAACCTCAGACCCGTCTTCATCTCTCCTCATCTGCTTTCGAGGACACTTTGTTTGAGGAGTTAAAAAACAAATTTCAAATAGGCACAAACAGACAGCAAATGAGACCTACGAGTTGTATTGGTCTGTTCGTTTCGTGATGGTCAGCTGACAATAACATACAGTGTCACATGCAAAATTGCTTCAAGATAATTTATTTGTTTTATTAAGCGATTTACCGTAATCAAACCATTCACCATTTCATGGTACAACTTATTAAAATATTTAGCAGATTTCTCTAATCGTACATTGCTGAATATCAAAATATGGTTTATAAAACCATAAAAATATGGTCTGCATGCTTTTTGGCGTCCGAAATTAAAAAATAAACAAACGAAATTCCGTTATTGTGGCCATTTTTGGCAACCATTGAATGAGTTTGTCGTTAGTGGATGAGATCAGAGGGAAAGAAAGAGTTA
This sequence comes from Oncopeltus fasciatus, assembly GCA_000696205.2. NCBI lineage: Eukaryota > Metazoa > Arthropoda > Insecta > Hemiptera > Lygaeidae > Oncopeltus > Oncopeltus fasciatus. The sequence continues at coordinate 121,677 of KZ807668.1, read as the reverse complement.
TAAATTTCAACTTGTCCTCTTCATTTTCATTGCATTATGCTGTTACATTTCTGATAAATTTAATACTCATTTTCAGGCTTTTTATGGAGAATACACAATGTTTTTGGCTATCATCTCATTTTAGCAATCATAAGCTATCATTCATTGTTATTCAAAAAAATTTAGGTTTTTTTTTCTGATGCTGAATTTATTAATTTCTAAAAAGAAAGTAGATATAATATAACGTAGTTTAGTATTCATAAATGTAATAAGTTTATTTAAACTGAAATAACATTGGCATTTTATGTATAACAGTCATTATTAATTATGCAACAAATCTTTCCGGTTACTTTTGAAGTGATATTTCTGGTTAATACCTAACGAATGGCCTTTAACTTTATCATAAACATGTTGCTTTTCGTTACAGAGAAACATAGTAAAGTAAGTAGAATACCCATACTTTATTAAAGCTAAGCATATAGATTTGAGTAAATAAATAAATATAAAAAAGCAAATATATAAGAAAAATAATGTTTTTTTAAAATGCCATCATGAAAGCTGCAGAAATAAAGGAAAATCTCAGGCTTTAACTGTTTCGCAGGAAAGAGTGTGGAACACAATACATCTTCTTTAATAATAAATTCATCGATAGTAGTGTCATTGGTCACCTTCTCTCCTCATGTGATTGTCATTGAACATCATTTTTACTTCATTGTGATCCATCTACAAATGTTTTTTTTTTAAAAGAATGTAATAAATAAATAAAACTTTATAAGACTTGTATCGAGGCATAAGTGCCTGTTTATTTATATAACAAATAATAGTAACTTCTAGTTTAATGTGCCATACATTTATTGTCAACACAAATGTATGACAAGGAAAATATTGGTGGTAAATCAATTTTGACTTAATATTAAATCATCTTTCCTCCAATCCCAATTTAGCCCAAAAATAAATTAATTTGACTGTTTTCAATATAAATCACAATTATTTACAACTGTTATCTTCTATACGATTATTTACGATTAAGTAAGAAAAATAAAGGCAGGAAGAATACATTTTTTACTGAACCTATGTAGTTTTTTTTTAACGAGGGGTTAAAAATGAGGAGGGCCCCATCCTCCTCGATGGATTTCAGCCATTAACGACCACTTACAATGGCTTAGAAAAAGATGCTTAATTATTTATTATTAATGAAATTTGCATAATAGTATAGAGGAAAGAAATTTTTGAAGATTGGCTTCTTCCTATGATGGTTTCCTTCTGCTAGATCTGCTAGTGGCTCCTTTAGTTCAGGACGGAGAAGAAGGAGACTGCAAGTGAGGACCATATTTCGTCCTGTGGCTCGCGTGGAATTCAAAACTCTGCAAGGACTGCAGGAAACTTGACCTGCCCACTAAGTCGCCACACNTTACATTTTTTACTAGACTTCTGTTAAGATATAATAACAATTTGTAATTTAATCACTTTGAAGAAAAAAAAAAAAAGACAATCGAAAGAGGAGAAAAGGCAACGAATCTCAAATACTTACAACAACAACCGGAAAAACGAATTTAAATGTCTTTAGTTGACTCGTATGTTGACATGTAGTTGACTGAGCAGGCATTTTCGCATAAGCGCGAAAATAGAAACTCGTCATGTGTCAAGCTATCGGGTAATAGGAATTGGAAATTCTTCGAAAGGAACAATATTACAACGAAAACAATATAAAGTCTCAAGTTGAATGTTTAGCTTAGTAATGAGATATAAAATACAGAACTTTAGGATTTGTATACTTCATGTAATACCAGTAATTAATATATATATATCCGTATCGGTATTACATCAAAAGTGTATAACCCAAATACATAATACCGATACACATTGCATCTACATTAGATATATAATATACTTTAACTTGTAATGTACAAATTAAGCATCGCAAACCTATCACAAATATATAATATGATTTAAATTGTTGAAACTAGAAGAATATATATTATGTCGCAGAATTAATTTCCATTCGACTTTTTTTTTTTATTATTTCTTGAAAAGTTATAAATTTTGAGCTTTCCCAGTGAAGAAATTAATCAAACCCGAGTTTTTATCATAAGATTTGTAATTTTTAGATTTAATAATAATTTTAAAAGGAGAGTTTTTTTCACCTCAGTCATGGAAATGTAAACTTAGGGACAGGACGTCCTCTCTCGTCTTAATGATAGCCCTGAAGATGGCTTACAATGTAAGCCGAAACGTTGGCAGATAATCCTTTATAAAAAAAAACATTTTTTTTTATTTGTGTTTTTTGGATCTATCTTGACCGAACCCCAACTAAAATCATCTAATAATAATAATTTTATGTAATGAAATTTTAAATGTCTGGAAATGAGCCATGTTTTGGCTAGAAAAATAACATTTTTCAATTAAATTAATGATTTTTTGAAAATAATTTGTCTCTTATTAATTAACTCAAAATGAGTCTTTGTTTAATGCTCACCTGGAAATATCTCAATCAACATATTTTTAATTAATTATTATTTTAGGAGGATGTCGATTAGCGAGATAGATGAAAGGAATGTCTTGGAGTTTGGAGTTTACGGCTCGGGCGGAAGTGCAGGCCGATTAAATCCAGGGAGGAGGAGCTGGAGGCTGGGATGGAAGGGTCTTCACGAAGTATTTGATAAATGTTTTCTCATCCGACGCGGAGATTTCCTTATGCTAATTTAGGCAATCAAACGGGGTCCGGTGCCGGCTTAGCGACAGCCTACTGCCGTTCCCGTCTAGATGAAAACTACTCGTAGTACCCAAGTACAATTCTCCTTCGCGATCGGGGGGGGGGGGGTTCAAATTTAGGAAATATGCCCTCTTCCATTGTCAAGGTAGTGCGATCGCTTCTACGCTCCCACGGAGAGAACACACTGAACTTAATATGACACTAGGGACTGCTTTCCGAACTTATCTTGCAGAACTGCACCTTCTAAGATCAAAATACGCATTTTTCTTCTTTTTTTTTTAACATTGGCTGTTTGTGTGTGAGTTTTTACCCCTCTGAACAAATAGTAACTTAGCAATTAAGCATTCATAGGTGTATAAATATCATAAGCTTGTTTTCTTCTAAATTTATGAATCAATGCAATTTTTTTTTTCAGTCTTATTGCTCTTATTTGTACTTGGGAAGTATCCCAAGCTCAGAAAGAAACGCTAAGCCTTTATTTCAATTAAAAGCTTTTTTCTGAAAAAAAAAAAAAAAAAAAAGAAGAAGTATTGGGATCAATATGTGAATTACATTCTTGAAATGGTTAAAGCAAATGATGCATTGCATTGAACCCTCCAATATCTTCCCAAATCTTCAGTTCAACCAGCAAGCATTCTACCAGCAAGTCATAGTATACGTTTCCTCTTCCCTAGAGAGCGAAGAGTACTGCCCAGATGCTTTTTTGTTTGTTTCTCAAATATTTGATAGAGTCTAGCCAGGTTGTTTTTTATTTAAACTGAAATTTATATTTCATAGTAATACTTACCTAACCCTTAAGTCTTACTTATCCAACAGTTTCTATAGAGTTCGGCAAGGATTATATTACTCTGATTTCTACCTAATGGAAGCGGGAGTTTCTTGGCTTGGACCAATATTCATCCTGTACACTGCTGACATCTGTACCCATCCAAGTACCACCAAAGCTCTATTTTCAGATGACAAGGATATCCTATCTTTTCACCCCAACTTTAAAACTGCTACTAAAAACCCATCTTGAAAGGATTAAACAAATGAAGAATGAGATTCAATGAAGCAAAATGCTGAACTAGTAAATTTACAATTGCGAAGAAAAACTTTCTTGAAATTATGAGATTAAACAATATTCCTTTACCACTCTCAAATTCCATTCGTTACCTAGGGTTCTCTCTTGACTCATGACTCACATGGGGAAAACATTCTAAAATTAGAAGACAAAAACTCAACCTACAACAAGGACTCCTGTACAGATTCTATTTAAGTCTAATCATACTATAGAAAAATTGACGCTCTGCAATACATTACTACGATCAATCTGATNTATTTCACTTTGGTCATATATATAATAGAATATGTGTGTGTGTATTTCGTGTATATATATATACGAAATACACCCGGATCATATATATATACATGTGCCGTAGGATCATTGACGTGATGATAACCGGGAGCTTTATTCTTGGGTTGACGGGGTATGAAATATTTTACTTCAGAAGGTGACAGAATTGGTTTACAAAGAGAGGAAGAGGACATTAAAAGAGTCGGGTATGTGGTCGGGCGGCTAGGTGACTCTTCTCAAACTGACTGATGTGTAGCGATATGAAAGAGTGCAAGGCGTCGCTTAGCTTTTCGAGTAATTCAAGGGAGTTAGTGAGGTCGGTAGTGGATTCTAGATGTGATTGGAAATCCTCCCAATTATAGGTCTGTTTAGTAGGGTTTCAGAGGGAGGCCGAGAAATGGGATTCAAGTAAAGGTTTAAGATTATAGGGCTTTGGTCTGAAGAAAATTAATTTAATGAGAAACTGATAGGACCTAGGTTATTCTGGTTGATGAAATATTTTAAGTCAGGTGTTCAACTTTAATCAGTTGGATATTAGTTGGGAGAATTAGGATCTAGGGTAATGAGGTTGCTGGAACAGATGCAAGAGTAATGTGAGTTGGTCATTCTAGAAACCCATTGCAAGTGTTTTGCATTAAACGTGTGCATATATAAAAAGGAAAGGCCGAGGGTTTAGAAGAATTTAGTGAAGTCGCTTGCAGTCATGGTCTTATTAGTGTGACAGTAGGTGGGAATTAATACCACATTCGCTTGTATCATGTCTGCAGGATTAGAAGAAATTTCATGGAGGGAGAAGGAGATATAGAGATACCGCAGTTCCTCTATGGGCTGCACCGTTTGAGTGGTCTGTTCTGTAGGTATGATATCCTGTAAAGTGTAAGTTGTTTTGTTTTGCGAAACATATTTCTGTAATAAAAACAATTTGTTTGTTCATGTTCCGTAGTGCTGTAGTTAGTAGGTTTGAGTACGTCAGAACACCGTCAGCATTCCATAAAAGGATAGATAAGTATGAAGAAGGATTCAAGGTATCAGCTGAAGCTGTGTTTGAGGTATTCTGCCAAGTACAACTGCAAGGGCTTGTCAAAGGAGTGATAAGTGATCGAAGTCGGACTGGAAGGATGTTAGAAGATTGGTCACATATTGGTGTTCTGAATTGGCGGTGGGAGTCTGGATGTGTGGGATACTCGGTCGTGATGTTCGGCGTTGAGGCTAAAGCGGAGGCTAAAATGGAGTCCTTGGCTGAGATCGCTAGCGTCTGGTCCTTGATGGGCGGGCGTCTTTGGAGCTGATCCTGTACGTGGACGACAGTGCCACAGGAGACCCCCTGACTGGACGGTTAGTGAGACTGTCGGGTTGTAGGTTTCTGCGACAATTCTTAGTGATTGTAAACTCTTAGTTTCATCAGTTTGTGAACATTGCAGCCCCTGTAGCTGACGGGGTGGTTTCTAGAGCAGAGGGCGCAAGTAGCGGGTTCCTCCTGTTTTGACAGTTGTTACGCCGTATTTCACAAACCGGCGGTCGTGGTTGAAACCGCTCCTGGTATGCCCGAATTGTTGACAATTGTACAATTTCTCACTTAGTCAATTTCCTTGACGTTGGGTCTTTTTTAGACCTTCGAAAAACAGAGGTAGAAGGGCCCTGTCTGTTTCTCTTCCAGGGCTTAGAACATTATAGATGTTATTCACCCCAAGGCCCGCTGGCGTTTGACTTCATCCGCGCAGGAGGGGAGCCTTTGTATATTTTTTAATTAATATAAATATATATTTATAGCACAACGTATTCGTAAAAAAATGTTTTAAGCTTCTTGAAGGCTTCAATGCAAGATGCAAAACTATTATAACTGAATATGGCATGTTTAAATAAATTTTTCTTTATTTATCGCATAAAATAGCAAGATTTTATTATTAAAGGAGAGAGCTAAATTAGCCAAATATAAGTATTTACTATTTAGTAATAAATACTATATTTACTGACACTTTAAAAAAAAATTTTTTATTTATACTATTCTTTTACTTAAATTTTAATACTTAAAATAAAAATAACTTTGACTACAAAAAATATCAACATTTTACAAGATTATTCATACTCAGTAGTGTGGGCACGATGTCCCAAATATGCAATGTTATGACATAGCGGAAACTTGGAAACTCAAGAGAAAATCAAACAACAAACTCGTGGAAAATCTAACTTGGAGTTCTGGTTTAAATAAAAATAACTTTATTGTAACAATCTCTACGGAAAAAGCAAGAGATCAATTGTCAATTTGTCCAACTACCACTCCAAATCAATTTGTCTTTGATTAGAACACTCCACCCGAACTGATTAAGCTGACCGTAATTAAACAATATTGCTGTGACTTTGGCATCCTGACACACTTTAGGTGTCATGACACACACACTTGTTAAACTACACCACTCTGTATCTCTCTGTTATTTGTCTCTCAGATTTTCCTCATTCGCCTTTTGAAATATATTGATACATTCCTGCTCCAGTTACAGAGTGTTGATGTCGAATGGCTATTCTATCCTTTTCTGTCTCAATTCTCCTATATATCTCCCAAAAAATGTTTATTTTCTACATTGTCTTTTTCATAACCCATCAACATTTCAAAACCTTCAGATTCACCTTCGACCCTTGTATTTAGTTTTATTGCTGCTAAATAAATAACACGCGTGATTAAGTCCTTTTATATTAAAATAAAAATGGAATAGTTTTAAAAAATGTTTTCCTATTTGGGGTTCAATTGCAGTATGTCGTTTTATAAAAATAACAAAAAGAATTTTATTAGAATCACTGTAGAAAAAGCAAAAGATCAAATTAAATACATTTTTTAAAGTAAAAATAAGTTATAACTATTGTTATTTAACATTGGTTTATTTAATATATCAACGGCAGGTTGTCATTATTAAGAGACATCATATTAGTGACTGTTTGACAGGGGTCTGGCAAGGGCCGTAACATTACTGATTACTAATGTTAGTTGTAAAATAATTTCGATACTCTCAAAAGAGAGGCGACAAAATAATCTCAGAGAGAAAAACATTGGAATATTGAGTCCAGCGATATTCTTTGCTCAGACACATCGAGTTATAGTGCTTTAGAAAATCGGTAGAAATTTAATATATCATATTTCACTTTGGTCGTAATTTAGGCCGTTTTCCAATTGATTCAAAAAATATCTTGGAAAACGTCCTTAAAAATATTTAGTTCCATAGCTATTCCGAGCTGCAAAATGTTTTTGATATCCACATTCCACATAATAGTTACTTAAACACACAAACAAATCATAAACACTAGCTATAGGGCGCCGACTAAACCGATGGGATCCATCTGTGACAGGCAAGCGTGGTGCTGCGGATTCGAGCTCCGACGAATAAAGCGCCATAGATGATTAGTAGAGGGTGTCTGCTTGTAGATAGCCCCAACCCCCTATCACTGAGTAGTCGCACTTCAAATATGAAGTGCGGAGCGCCAGGCTAGCTCAGGGGATCCGTACGGGTCTCACAATCCTGGTGCTGCGGGTTCAAATCACGCCCAGGTCAATCTTTTATTTATAATATAGAAGCTTGTCCTGAGCCATGGACGTTTAGAATGGGGTGGCAACCTGTAGATAGCCCCTCCCTCCAATGACCCTTAGTGGTTGCAAGGGAGGCTAACCCAGAAAAAAAAAAAAAAAATGAAGTGAGGGAGGAAACTGAAATCTCGAAGAATAAATGCTACTTTCTAGCGAGGCGCCTGTTCAGCATATAATCTGTGAATTGTCAGGTGAATCGATCATGCCAAAACTTTAGTCTGTTATATTATGAAAAGGGGGCTTTTTTTTTTTTTTTTCTAGTTTTCAGCATATCCAGTGATTGCCTGCTCACATCCAGAAAACGTCTTGTAAGAAGTGAGATGATGGGTGCTATAACAAAAAAAAAAAAAAAAAAGATACTCTCTCCAATTCCCAATAACAATACGTAAACCTGTAGAAGAGTAGTAGAAGTAGAAGACCAGCAAGGCTTACTGGAATTAATATAAACTTACGATCGTAGGATAATACTGCTTCAAGTAATGCTAAGCGTATGCTGGGAAACCCGGTTAATATTTAATTTCTATGTTTGTTTCATGTGCTCGAATCCATGTTAATACATTCAGGTAAAACTTTTCTTTTCTAAGTTCCAAAGTGACTGTCCAACAAGATATTATGCATTAACAGTGCTCAAACTATCTTAAGTTCCTAAATGATTACTCAACAAATTAATAATATTTCCTTTAAAATTAACAACTTTCTCAAAGGTACTTGTAAATAAATAAATAGATTTTATGTTTAAAAATATTTTTGGGCTATTTTATACTAATATAGTTTAACATTCTGGCCCTATTGTTTTACTATTTACCTCAAATGCAAAGCCTGATTGGTTTAGATAAATGTCAAGTACCTCGAAAATATTACATTACTCTGTTCTCGACATTTCAAGCTGGTTTTTCCTTATAACAGCCGATTCTACTCTATCCCCTATATATATANACTGAAAACAGCTGATTATGGAACTTATTTTATTATTATTATTATTAAATTATTAAACGAAGAGCGACCAAGGGCACAATATACATAAAAACAACAGAATTAGAACGGCCGTAACGATTCGTTCTTCGTTTGACATAGATAAATATTTATGGAGTGAAATCGAACGACGCTCGTGATCACTCGCAAAATGTATCATGCCGTTACAACACGATTTAAAAAAAAAAATAAACTACTCTGCGCCTGTACCCGACCCAGCCTACTAGACCCTGGAGTTTACCGAGCGTATTCAGATTCTCGTCTCTTCTATACTAATTATAGCCTGATTGACCAATCACGTGGCTATCCTATCAATTAGTCTGCCAGCAGGTTGAGTGGGCTTCTGAATTTACCTAGATTATTCTGAGAAAATGAATCGATGAAAATTTATTTTGAGGCCCAAAATAATTAATTTTAATTTTCTTATTAGTTTCAATTCTGAAGAGATTTATAGATAATATTTAGGTAGAGCTGATAAATATCAAAGATAAATGAGAACATATAGGGGCACGCATGCGCAGTTTGTTACGTTAGACACATTCTTAGTTGAAAGTATGTCTTCCAATCTATAATAAATAAAAGATAGAAAACTCCGCATCGAGCAATTCAATTAAAATATGGTTTCCTTTGGCGCAAGGGACTGACGACCAATACGACTGCACTGCCTTCCGGCACTGGTATCAGGGTCATTTAATTTTCATTAGTCAGTTGTTGGAAGGCAGGATGGTTCAGGGGAGGTATGGTATGGCACCGGCTTGCATTGCAATTAAACTACTCTCTAAACGCTTGTCATGTTTGTCTATATTATATTGCTTTTCGTTAGCTTCGACATGAAGCGGCATAATTTGCTATAAATGATTAAATTCCTCATTTGGAGAACCAGTTAACCTAAGCCAGTCAGTTATTATTCCGTCCTGTGATCCAGACTAAATAATACGACCTGCATATTGATATAAATCTTAGTTAATATGAGCTATTTAGTGTCTTTATTAGTTGTGCTTTCTTAACATTCGTTTATTACATCCTAAATAGCAACATGGATTTCAGAAAGACAAATATTTTTTTGCAACTCTCCATCTTGAAATTCTTTAAAACATGAATTTAAAAGATTTATGTGTATTATATTCAATGGATTGTTTTATAACTATATAATTCCAACGTTAAGAAGCTCAATAATTTAATTTTATTCACTTCCCTTTCAAGTACTTAGGGTCATAAATGTAGGGGCTATCGACAGGTTTCTACCCCATTCTAACATCCATGGCTCAGGACAAAGCTTTTATTTATTGATAAAGCTTGCCGCAGTGACAGGATTATGAGACCAGAACGGATCACATGAGCTACCCTCGCACCGCTCTGGAGATTTTAAACACCATGAGGAAAATTTATGTACACATCAGTGTTCAGGCTAGCATTTCAAAATGGCGATAAGGTCATGAAACTGCCTTACACGCCAAATATCATTAATAGCATAGCTTAACTTTCATATTTTGGTATTTTGGTGAATAGACGTTACTGTTCTCCTTGGTAACCCTTGGCGACTAAGCGAGCCCTCTCAGTACCGTCATGTTTTGAAGAAACAACTACCTGCTATTGATTGGCTCTTTAGATTCAGGCCGACCGCAGATTTCCGAATTGTTCTAGCGAGTTCTAACTCGTTCCGTATAGCTCATTGCCAATCTTCTCCCGCTCCGATTGCCCCTTGGTAGGTTCGTGTTTCTGAGCCCTCCAAGATCAAACAATAAGCCATTGTACAACTCGTAGTCCAATTGATAAGCCGACCTCCTTCTCGGGCGATTCCCTGGGGACCTAATCTCTCCCCTTGTCGGTGATATATCTTATTTTCGTCGTTTCCTTTTCATCCTGCTCATATTCTTCATCTCCTTCATACTGACTGAAGAATTCGAATTCGCATGGTAGTGTTTCCTGAGTTGAGAGTTTAGAGATATTTTCATCAAATGGCACATATCTAAATACAAACACTTCGATTTTGAAAGGGTCCCACAATCAATAACCTACAACAGTTTGTCAAAACTTCGATATTCTCATCTCCTTAGCTCTATTTAAAAATTTACCAGTAAACCTAAAGCCCATGTTTTTGCAAAAACGCGCAATACACATTATTTTTTCAAACTGCACCTTGTGAAAAACCAAAATCTGCAAAATTTTATACATTGGTCATGTTCATGATGTTATGAAGTTGTGTGAATGAAGGAAAGAAAAGGGGGGGGGGGTAAACGCTGTTCCGAATCTCCATATTGTTGTGGTTCATAGCCAACACTAAATTCTTATTTTACTTTGTCCTTTTTCGCAAAATTTCTTTATCCGATTCTTCAAACTAAATTGTTCAAATTTACCTGATCTTAATCAGTTCGCTGGATTGGATCCTTTTTCGCTTTTACTTCGTCAATATATCTCTACCATTTTCCTTTAGCTCGCACAAGTTTACTTTCCTCATTTGGTGTCAGTTCTACATTGGATCTCTCCCTTGCTTTTATCACTGTATATTACTTGGAAGATATAGATAGTAACATGAGACAACCGTGTTATCCTCTTCTGGCTTCGTTATCATGGAGTCTAAATTATTTATCAATTGATAAAATGTTATACAATTTTCTATGAGATCGCCATATTCTACAAAATTCATTTACACTAATATTCTCCAAAACAAAAGGCTTATTAAACACTTTTTTCTCAAAAATCAGTTAAAGAAATTTTAAAATTTCAGCCCATAGTTTTTATTTATTTAATAAGCTTTTTTGAAATCCTGCAAAAAAATAAAGATTTTTCTTTCCTTCGAATTGTTACTCACAAAATTAGCTATCTCTTTTTTTTTTAATGATTCTGAAATACCCCTTAACTAGACATTATTACATTAAAGTACACAATTTTCTTCAAAAATATTTAATATCCAAATATTAGAAATGATTTGACGAATTCATCTGTGGAAATTACGTCATCTGCTTGATAACTGAACCTTACTTTTTTTAATTACTTTCAGAGCTTCCTGAGCAACCATAACTTGTTTTGAATATATTTTAATAATAGATTTTTAAAAAAATGTACACGTATTGAACTCTGTACAAGACCTTATTGAACAGAAATATATAGAATAAAACACATAATTAAAAGATATTGATGGTTTTTTAACTAGGCCACTGTCTAATCCCGAACAGATAAACAGATAGATAGATAAACTACATACATAGATATGTGCAATTTTAATGGACCACATTTTGAGCTCAGTTTGGTGACGAACAGAAGAAATGTTTTAAAACTCACCGCATGATATGAGATATAAGATTTAGCTAGATAATCAATTAGCTAAACAGCTAAAAAGTATACCTCCTTATTCTTTTTATTTGGATTTAGGAGTACATTTTAATTACAAATTTCTATTGAAAATTTTAAAGTCTTTTAGGTAGACTAATGGAGTTGGAAGGCTGTATAGTATCACAAAGAGCCTTTACTATAACTTTTTCGATCCCTGAAAATTGTATTGGGTAAATTCTAAAGCCTGGTGGATTAGAAAGGAGTCTCAATGGAGTACTTGAAGACCTGGAAGACGGGAATAAAGGGAATTTAGTGAGGGAGAGAGCTAACCGACGAGAGAGATCCGAGCAAGGGAGATTGTCTGCATGGACCAGAATGTCTGACAACTGTAACAAATATACACAGCGATGACCTGTAACGGAAAGCCGTTCGTTCTCATTTGTCGCTGGAGGATTTATTTCGACTCGCACACGCAAAGCGCCCCACATCCCTCGCGTCGTGTGTGCAATGACGCCCATGATCCTCACATAACGTTTTCCTAACCACCTGTCATTCACTGCTTCAGGAAAACTATCACTCTCGAATGGATAATTTATTCAATTATCGCACAAATAGTTCAAGAGGAACAACTTGAAAACTAAAAATTTTAGTCACGTAGGAGCTGTGATCTAGGGAAATTTTTTAATTCAACTATCAATTTCGTGTAAACACAATCCTAATTCTTCAAATTTATGAATAAAAAAATATCAATTAATCATTTATACTTATTATAATAATATCATGTTATTAAGTTCAATGAGTTTTAATAATTTTAACGGCTGAATCCTGAGAAGTAAGTAAGTGTAGATAGCTCTTACTCCATGTAATAAAGTGGACACCTAAATAAATAAAATTAAATAGTTATTTTTTAGAGGTTCTACAAATCACAATAATCAATAAACTCGTTAATTATTTATTTTAGTAATAATTTACCTTCGCTTAAAAACACTTCAACCTTCAAACAACAAAAACAATTCACGACAATTTCATAAATTTTAATTCTACCACCTATAAAAATTGGAGGATCAGAAATGCAATTAATAAAAAGTATTACTCTCAAAATAACGTCTGGCTTACCTCAAGCCCGATTTTTTTTTTTTTTTAAGTGGATTTTTGTTTTTCTAAACTTTCAACTTTTTCTCCATTAAGAAGTTTCATTAATAGAGAAGGGCGATCTACAGAGTCGAATGTTGACTTCAAATCCAGAAACAAAACATTGCACATTACTGACAAGAGGCCTAAAATTGCCCATGGTGAACTACCTTATTACAAATTCACCTCTGACAAAAAAACATCCATCAACAAAAGCTTCCAATGTTCTTAATAAAATTTAACCACACATTCAACAGAAAAACTAGAGGGTTTACTTCTGCTGAAATAAAATATGTAATTAGAATGAGAATTTACAAGTTCATTAAATGAAAAAAAACCCTCAGATCATTCACTAGAAATCCTGACTTATTTACTTATTTATTAATTCAGCAATAATTCCCTTGCAATTTCATGCAATTATATTCCAATGTCTGTCTATCTGCTTATTACCTCCAGAGATTTGAAATTACAACAAGTAGCGTGTATTTTAATAATGTTTGTTCTGACCAAAAATATAATTTATTTAAATTATTCTTAAACAAAACTTTTTCAGTCCCAATGCGTATACTTTTTTGTATACAACCTAATATCTGACAAAATTCCATATACATTAACATGAACAAGTATAGTTAAATATTATTCGATCGTTAATATCATTTATTTACATTGTAAACTTTTATCCTTTTAATNCCACAAGCAAATAATTAAAAATTTTTGAATATGAGTATTAAGCCAATTTTTTGATTAATAAAAATATACATTGATGAAAATTTTATAATAGTAACGCATACTATCAAAAATTAAAATTTCAAAAACTCAAGTACAATGAAAAGTCGTTATTACAAAAAAAATTTGATTTATCTTAATTATTTTTTACACTTAATTATATAATATGCAAAAGTGATATGATGAGCTCGGAGGATATCTATCGAGAAGTATCCAACCTATTCTAAACGTTCATGGTACAGTACAGACTTTTATTTTTCGATAATAGCCTTCCCAGGACCAGTACCCCCAATAATTATATAAATATGAAATTTTCTAAATACAGATTCTTACCCACGACCCTAAGACACGAAAAAATAAATAAAACAAAATGAGTGATTGATTTCCTAAACCTCCAAACTAAATTTCATATACAGGCCACTTGTTTACAACATTGTTGAAAGGCAAATGCTAAATACTTGGAGTACTCTCATCAATTGCTTTGTTTTACCTCAATGGAACTCGGGGAGGAATTGTATTTGTTCAATTGAACCCTATTTACTCTTTCTTCACCAAACCGTATATGGCAAATTATTTCCAAATAAACATGAAGAAGCTTACATATCAATTCTCTCTCCCCCCCCTCTCTCTCTCTCTCTCTCTCTCTATATATATGATTTTTTTGAGCCCTAATTACATCGAATCGTTTTTTTTTTTTTTTAAATCACTAATTACACTGATGTCGAAGCCTAAATCATTCACGTATTCATATTTATATTTTAAAAAAAAAGTTTTTATTATGCGAGCTTCATTAGGGAATAATACCGCTTGAATTAAACCCTGCTTATTTCCACGCTGTTTTACAAAACCCAAACCATTCTCTAAATTTCTTTCAATCTCATATGTTGATACAGAATACAGGTTTAAGAGGGGTAATGATTGATTCGCTTTGCCAGTTCCGCGGTCAACCTTGAGCATGTACTACGGGCAGGTAGGAGTCATGTGTGAAGTAGAGGGGGGAACGGAGCATGTACAGAACCAGTAAGACCATGCGCCGTCAGTACCCCTTCAGCACCCGTCCAGTGTTATAAAAATTCATCGCTGAGAGCATTATTATCTTTTACGGACAAGTCTTCCTCAGCTTCTCATCTTTTTTGTCGTAAGTGATAACTCAGTCTTAGATGATTTTAGTTGGGGTTCGGTCAAGGTACATCCAAAAAAAAAAAAAAAAATTAAAAAAAAAATTTTTTATTAAAGGATTATCTGCCGACGTTTCGGCTTACATTGTAAGCCATCTTCAGGGCTGTAGAAATACAATAATAATTGAAAATAATATAATAGAGACTCGCAATAATATAATGTTATTATTGCAATTCTCTATGATATTATTTTCAATTATTATTGTATTCTCATGACATAGTATTTCTAAATCATTTAAGATGGCTTACAATGTAAGCCGAAACGTCGGCAGATAATCCTTTATTAAAAAATACATTTTTTAAATTTGTGTTTTTTGGATCTACCTTGACCGAACCCCAACTAAAATCATCTAAGAATAATATCTACGGTCAAAAAAACTCTCCTTTTGTGATAACTCAGTGTTTTAAATCGAGTGACCAACTTTTTATTGGGCTGACCGATTTGGTCAAAATGGGTGGGATTTCCCTGTGCTCAGGGAATCATTCTCTTTCGTGTTTCTTCTTTTGTTGTGCAGCAATTAAATTCATTTATTCCAAATGGAAATACTAATCAATTTCAGGGCAATGATCAGCAAATATTTCATATTTAAAAAAAAAAAAACATGCCCAACAAACACCGAAGTTCTGCAATACGTTTTTTTCTTACATTTTTCGACTTGACTGTACAGACTGCGTCAATTACAAAAACAAATTTATTCAGCTTAGTTATTATAGTGATCATAAAGGTTAAACCTTTAATATAACTTCCTAATAAGTTCTACGTTTGTCTTAGCTACATTCAAGCAGACTATAGACCAGCTTGTAAGCTGTAGTCTACAAGAAAATGATAGCTTAAGACCGTTTGTTGAAAATTAAGTTTATAAAATCATATAACTTCATCGTTTCTATGTGTAATATGACTGTCAAAATAAGTAAGGAAGCAAGAGCTAACAATCATATATTTTCTATCCAATATCATATTTTTATAACAGAAACGTTAAAATAATTATTTTTTACGTGAAATTTGCACGTAAATAATAATTATTTAAGTACAAAAATAGTAATGCTTTTTGAAAATTTCATTACTTAAGAGTATTTAAAACAAATGTGAAGTTCCGTTACAAAGATTTTACACTTGGTTCATGCAACAGGTTACAAAAGGAATTTATTAGTAAATAGCACAATTAAAATAAAACAACAATTAAAATACTTATTAATTATCTCAAAATGGCCTTTAAAAACAAAATAACATTGGTATGTATAATTATTAATTTAAATATAATTTTTTTTTAAACAGTACTATAAGATATTGACTCGTTAATAATAAAGTGTGCTTTCATTATTTTGTACCTATGCGCTCTGAATAAGGAAAGCACACTTTTTCTTCAAGGCCCCACCCATCATTACAAATGCCAAATGAGGAGGAATAGACGATCGATCACTAGTACATGTTTTATTTTTTTAAATATCTCTCAATGCTAAATTTTTAAGTGAATATTTACATTAGATAAATAATCTAAGGGGTTGATTCCACAAATGAATATGAAACTATCATAGCTCTACGAATCTGTCTTCATTCGCATTCCACGTCTTTCTGGCGAGCACTTTCTGAAAGATTTTTCCATCTTTTGGCCAAATACAACTGTTCTCAGTATTTTTCTGTAAGCCTGTTTCATTTCGATTTTCAAGCATACCACAGACTTAACTCGCAACATTCCGCTTTGAATTTTGCTCAACTGACTCAATTTTCTTAAATCTAATATTCTTCCTATGTAGCCATAAGAAACTTTAGCCATTAGGAAACATTTCAAATATGAAATTCTCCTTTTGAATTGATCCCTTGGGCTGCAGAGACTCAAATCTAAAATTCCCCTTTCGTATTCAGCTCTCAAGTTCCAGAGACTCACTCTCAAATCCCCTTTTATGTTCACCTAAATCTCCAGAAGTTTACCTTTTGAATTTTTCTTTTAATTTAGCCAATCTTCTCCAGCAAGAGTCTCTTTCCACCTGATCCGAGGGTCGGCAAATCAATGAGCTTCAAAAGTAAGGAGCCATATATATGAGAGATAGTATATGAGATCATCCGGCAACGGTGTCACGATTCCCCGTCGCCGATGGACCACTTCGTATTCTGTAGTCTTTCCTCCGTATGAAGAAACTCACTCACTGCCCTCAATCGGAGAAATGTGGGAATCCTCTGTAATGTCAGATCAATATATCAACTAAGTGTAATAATTTTTAGGAGTATTAATTTTAAAGACTATCTTGCATAAAGATGGCATACTCTTAAAAATACGTACATTCTTAGTTTTGAGTAATTCTATTATATGAATAGAGTCAGTAAACTATTTTTTTCATTCCTATTGTTCGAAATAAAAATATAGATAATTATATAAGAAATACGTAATGTTATTTATTAGCTTACATAAAATAAATGATAAATGTTAATAACTATTGTAATTATTATTACAAAATTAGTTTATTGTTCTCCACTATTGTAAAAATTGCCAATCACTCGATATGTTATAAGACATTCTCCAAAAGGTTCTCTTATAAGAAATTTCAGTTGAGAAGAATGAGAATTTCAAGACATTTGAAGGTCATCCATATACCGAGAACATAATCATTTATTCCAGATATTTGTTATTTCTCTTCAAATTTGATCAGAAAACCCATGAAATTTTCCTCCTTACAATTCAAAGTAAGAATTACCTTTATTCCTATATCCCAGATCATATAGCCAGGGTGGTTTGGCTGCACGGGAGATTTTAGATTCACCCCTTCATCAGGTGAGATGCTCAGAGCTCCTAGGTAGGTTTGCTTCTAAACAGGTACTATTTAGAGAAAATGAAAATTATATTTTGTTCTTCGGCGGCTTGGGAGATGACGACATGGGACGACGGGATGTCGACGGTATGGGATGGGATGACAAAGGGGAGACGGGATTGAAGGCTAACTCTTAAAAAAA
>KZ807668.1:83598-96038 GCA_000696205.2 Oncopeltus fasciatus | reverse complement strand
CGGGCCGGTATGCTTCCATTACACCACCGGGACGAGCTAGATAACTTATTAAATTCCCAACACACTAGCGAGAGCCTAACCCACGAGAAAGACGAAAACATCGTCTTATGCTCGAAGGAGCTGACAGTGTCTAGCTATTTATCGACTCTCGTTATTTACTTTTTATTTTCATTTATAAATATTAATTTAGTTGTGGTTTAGTATCCCACGTAAAAGTTGTGATTTATTATCCGACGTTTATTATCTCGCTAGTGTGTTGGTAATTTTATAAGTTATCTAGCTCGTCCCGGTGGTGTAATGGAATCATACCGGCCCGAAAAGCAGGAGATCCAGGTTCCGCTGGGATAGATTTTTTATTCAATTCCCTCTCATTAATTGTTTTTCAAATTAAGTTTGCGGTATAACTATCAATATATGGACAAATGAATAACCCTTTAAATCATATATTGGCATTTAAATATTCAGATACATTTAAAAATTCAAATTCTTTGTGCTTTCAAATGGCCTTCATAAGCCTTTTGTTGCCTTTTTCAAAACATTGAAAGACTTAAACCAAAGTTTCCAAATCAATGATCTTCGCTGAAAAGTACATGCACAGAATACATTTTCTTCCCGGGATTTTAAAAATAAATAACCAGTTATTTGACGCATGCTGCAAATTACATGAAGGCTTACAAGCTGGAGATTGATTATATATTCTCTAAGGGATAGGATACAATGGTAGATTGTATTTTCACCAGACAATGATCCATCCTTAAAGTGAGTGCGAGTAAATACAAAACACAGACGTACACAAATACAAAAAGGGAGTAAATATATAAAGAGTAGTGGGGTGAGGATTGTCAGAGGGTAGTCTCTCCTGAAAGTGGGACAACCTGTTGCTTCCCCTAACCCCCTTATCTCGCTCAAGTGCAGAGCACACTCAATTTCACAGTCACACTTACGTAAAAAAAATTTACATTTCCCTTAATTTAAAATTAAATTTATTGTTTTAGCAAATTTCCCTTTAGCAAAAATTACTGGAACGTTGTATTTACCATATACCTCAAGTTGGCTTGGAGGCGCAAACACACACACATACACATTATTTTATTTTATATATCAATGATAACGAGAACTGACTGTTCTCTGCGGTAATACTTTTGTTCATTTCAACACAAGTAAGGAAAAAAAAACAAAAGCGCCTGCATTGTGAGTTTTCAACCTCTGGCTTAGAATTCCAGTGTCTTAATTGTTGGCCAATCATTTATAAATAAATAAATGTTTTAAATTTCCTTAGGATCAGTAAAGAATATATTTTCAAAAGCTGTACCCTAGTATCTACGTGAATGGCTTAATTTTCTTAATAAAGAGCTCTTAAAATTGTGCTTAAGAAACGTTTTCTTGTAATTTTATGTTGAATAGTATTATTAAACCAATTTTTTTTTAAATTTTTGTCTAGTCAATTATTACTATTTAGCATAAAATGACACTTTTTTTCAGAAATTAACTCTTTAATTAATCAAGATTGGATACGATATTGTCTTTTTTGTTGTTTTTCAATTAATTTGTACAGGATTTAATGTCAGTGCACCTTCTTCATTGCGCCGCCAGGACCTAGAGTACTCACTGAAAGCCGTCTGCCTCCAGCAACCAAACGAATTCTCGTGCTTTTTTGTTCGAGCGTTCGTTTGGTTGTTGGAAGCAGACCCCCAAGAATCACGAGCTAGCCTGTTCTAAAGACTTACAGATTCGGTAAATAAGAAAGGCATCATGAAGACGTCCTACTTCAAGTAAGTGGGCATCATGAATACGTCCTACTTCAAGTAAGTGGGCATCATGAAGACGTCCTACTTCAAGTAAGTGGGCATCATGAAGACGTCCTACTTCAAGTAAGTAGGCATCATGAAGACGTCCTACTTCAAGTAAGTGGGCATCATGAAGACGTCCTACTTCAAGTAAGTAGGCATCATGAAGACGTCCTACTTCAAGTAAGTAGGCACCATGAAGACGTCCTACTTCAAGTAAGTGGGCATCATGAAGACGTCCTACTTCAAGTAAGTCCCTCCTTATGAGCACCGGTTTTGCTTTCCACGGCATAGGCGTCGATGAATAAAATGTTTACCTCACGCCTACTTGCCTTCAGAATAAATAACAATTCAGAATCTTTATTTACGTGTATATATGCTCAGTTTACAGGGTAATCAACGAAGACACGACAAAAATACAATGTAACAAACTTGTAGAAAATTGATTTTTTTTTTTTTTCACCACGCATTTTAACACATTCATAGTTACATACTGATATTTTGTAAACATCCATTTGAATATTATATAAATATGGATAATGATATTTATAGACAATTAAATAATTCTCGCCTACTAGGTACTGGAAAGAAAAATGTTTGGCATGCCATGTAATGATGGAAAGAAACAATGTAAAAGGACCTTCTAAAAGAATCAAATTTTCATTTTTTTATCAATTTATAAGACCGACTAATACCTTTATATATCCCTTTATATGTCCCCTATCTCCATTCTCCTCAAGTATTTTCTGTCTAGCCAACCATAATTCAATGTTGCTTATATGTCTCATTATTGGAGGCAAATTAATTTGTCAGCAATGGACCTAGTCCACATAATTGGCATAAAGGATTGTCAAGATTTTCAAGTATAATAAAATCGTAATATAANTGAAGTTGTATATCAATTATTTTATATATCACATATTAATAAAAATAAACGAAAGTATTTGAAATAAATTCAAATAAAAGAAGACAATTATTTATTTGGATTATTTGGATTTAATTATTTTATTATATTTGGACCTTCTCGTATAAGGTACTGGCCGAGGTATAACAAATGGGATGTTTTTTTGTTGTTGTTTTTTTTAAGTTATTTATATTTATATTGTTTCTCCGTTGATGAAGAAGTGTGTATTCTTAAAGTTTCTACCACTCAGAAAAATTTCTACTCAAAATATTAAGCTACATACAGCCGATTTTATGTGAAGCTGTATTTTGTAGTTAAATGCCCCAAAAGTAGTCATAACTCGAAATGCATTGTAAATTATTTCTCTAGTAATAGCTATTAAATTTTACCAATTTTTTTTATTTCTAGGCAGTATGTTTCACTCTATCATTAGTACTCCGAGTGGTCATTAGTACAAGATTAAATTTAGTGGTCGATGTAAATAAGCAAGTTGAAAGTTAATTATATTATTATTATTATCAGTCACCCCTTCCCTTTCTACCCCAGTTCTCTTCAATTTTGCTTTATTTTCCTTTCACCCTCTCCCCTTTATCTTCCTCCCTTGGAGCTGGGAGGACGAGGAGTTATCCCATTGGTCGAGCGCTCCGAATGGCTACCAATCGGGAGGGGGGTGTGCATATGTTAATTGATTACACGAGGGAGTAGGGATGAGGACAAGGAGGGAGAGATAAGGTGGGAGTGTCGGTCAACAGGGAGCCTTAGGGGGTAGGTCCAGGAGGGGCGGTCAGTCCCTCAGGAGGGGGGCGGAAGAGGAGGGGCAGGAGGAGGTCTCTGTCCTTTAATCTTTCTCGGGCCGTCGAGGAGGCAACACATCACCTGCTTCTTCAGCTACTGCTCACTCACTCTTACTTAAAGTAAGTTCTTATCTTTCACAGCTCTCTTTCCCTATATTTATCTCCTTTCTAATCATATTTAATAGTTATTACAATATGTTTATAACATTATTAATAAAATTTAACTATTAATGATTTCAATTGATTTATTTTGGTAATGATATTTAAGGAAGTGTTTTCAAACAAAACATTTCTTGCGTTTCGATAATTTTTTTTTACTAAATACAGTGAAGAACGAATCTTTAAAAAAATTTAACGAATCATTTTTCATTTCAATTTCCTCCAGTATTTCTTTTTGTACTACCTAGGAAGTGCTTTTCGAAAGGCTTTTAGAGTTCAATATTAAATTAAATATGTTTTTATTATATTAACGAAAGATGCTTAAAACATTCAAGTGTTGAAATTCCAAATGACTGTAGAGTTTTAAAATTTGTATTTTCTTGTGAAAATTTCACAAGATGTTTTTTAAATAGTCAAAGAAATACATGTTGTATAACTTTATGACTTCAAATCTCCTATCTCCTTTATAAATTTTTCATTAGTATTTGCAATGTTTTATATAGCACATTTTCAAATCAATGCTCACATACAAAATGGCAAGTATTGTAATTTTTTTTTTTTCATTTTCCCGATAAAGCACCTACTACTATGCTACAATATACCTGCTATACTACTATATTACATTACAATTTTTTATGTAAGAAAAAATTCAGGGCAGGTTACTGCTCAGTCAAAAAATAATGCATAACTTAAATATTTTTAATTTTCTTAAAAAAGGGATGAAAATGCATTGCAGAACTTAGGAATGAAATTTGCTGAGTTTCAAGCTATCAAAGGTGTTTATTATAAATTAAATTGATCTTTGCTCCAAAAAAGATATAAGCAGCGAAAACATATTTTCTCTAAAAGCCTTAAATCGTGTACCTAGTTGCCACTTTTTGTATTCATTACAATGCTGACATAGAAACACGAATGTTCGAATTACAGTTATACAGATATACATATAAGTTAAATATTTACGACAGATAGGTTACGGATTCATTTAGAGTAAACAAATTTTGCCTATATATTAATATTTTAGCTAAATCAATTTTATCTTATAATCTTTAGAAAACAAAAATTTAGCCTCTTGGAGTAATTAAATTAATATAATAAATTCAGTAATTTCTACTAGGTTTAACAAACATAAATTCTTTTTAAAAAATTTTTTATAATGTCCTTTAGTAAGATTATATATATATAACTTTTTTTTAACCTTTATTTACATATAGCATTCTGTCAACAGTCAGGGCGTAATAACTATGGTGTTGATCACCCTATAACCTGATCCTAATCCTAATCCTATTGCATTCTGTTAAAAATGATAAAAAAAGTTTTGTAATTTTATTACGAGTAGTAAAAATTACATTCAATGTCAATCACATGAGGAGAGTAGGTGACCAATGACACCACTCTCAAATTATTTACAGACTATGTCCCCAGGAGATCACGGGCCATATTCGTTTGAGTCGATGTGGAGGGTTGTAGAGGTTGGAATTGAAGACAGGGTCTGTGATAGTGGACTAATATGGTATGGCAGTTTACTGTGGAAAAGGGTGAAGCGGAAAGAAATGAGATCCTGAACAAAAGGGATATTAAAATCGTGGTGAAGGGAGGAATGGAATACGTAATAAGGAGCATTTGCGATTATTCTGAGGGTTATGAATTGAAAAGGATTGAATTCGTTGGATTTTGGAAGGCTTGGCGACACCACAAATTTCTATACACGTCCAGATTGGTCATAGAAATGTTTTGTTGAGCGTCAGTTTGTTTTCTATTGTAAGATTTGAATTCCTATTCATGAGCCTGTATAGGAGTCCTTGTCGTCGATTGAGTTGACTTTTAATTTTAGTATGTTCACCCGATGTGAGCCGGGAGTCAAGATGGCACCCCAGGTAACGAACTGAATTTGATAATGGTAAAGGAATATTGTTAAATTTCACAATTTTAGGAAAGTTTTTCTTTTGTAATTGGAAATTAACTTTAACAAGATAATATTTTAGAACATCTTTTATTAAATTTTTATTAAAAAATTTTTGTAGAAGGAAAATAACGAAAAAAAATTGAGTAATTTAAAATTCAAATTTACAATAAATGAAGTTGTATATCAATTATTTTATATATCACATATTAATAAAAATAAACGAAAGTATTTGAAATAAATTCAAATAAAAGAAGACAATTATTTATTTGGATTATTTGGATTTAATTATTTTATTATATTTGGACCTTCTCGTATAAGGTACTGGCCGAGGTATAACAAATGGGATGTTTTTTTGTTGTTGTTTTTTTTAAGTTATTTATATTTATATTGTTTCTCCGTTGATGAAGAAGTGTGTATTCTTAAAGTTTCTACCACTCAGAAAAATTTCTACTCAAAATATTAAGCTACATACAGCCGATTTTATGTGAAGCTGTATTTTGTAGTTAAATGCCCCAAAAGTAGTCATAACTCGAAATGCATTGTAAATTATTTCTCTAGTAATAGCTATTAAATTTTACCAATTTTTTTTATTTCTAGGCAGTATGTTTCACTCTATCATTAGTACTCCGAGTGGTCATTAGTACAAGATTAAATTTAGTGGTCGATGTAAATAAGCAAGTTGAAAGTTAATTATATTATTATTATTATCAGTCACCCCTTCCCTTTCTACCCCAGTTCTCTTCAATTTTGCTTTATTTTCCNGTCGTAACCTAAATATTTAAAATATTAAAGCAAAATTAATTTAAAATGAATTAATTAAAATTAAAATTCATTTAAAAGTATTAAAATAGTAGGCAAATTAAGCTACAAAACTGGTGAAAATAAAATATAAAATTCTTTTAAACATTTATATCCCAACCCACATAATTACGTCCAACGGTCATATATTTGTCCTACAATCTCATAGTTATGCTTTTCATAAGTGTGTATATGAATATTGTGTTTGTGTTTGGGTGTGGGTGTGTGTATGTGTTATGTATATACAAAATCTAATAGTTAAAAGAATTATGAAACAGTTAATGAGCTGATATTCAACTTTCAAATACATTTTCTTTACCTGAACTAAAAATATTTTGAAAGTATTTAATTAATTCCTAAGATGATTCCTAAAAATGATAAAAGTAAGTGGTCTTATTTTCCCTTCCTCTTGACCATTTCGGTCATTAAAAAAAAAATAACTCATCCAATGCTTTGTAAAAATGTGCTTAAATACCAAATTCGGTTTCTTTATTTTTTAAATAATGCAAACTAGTGCGCGTACAGACAAATGTCATGATGAAAGTTGGTTAATTATCCCTTCACTCAATTACCTCAAGAATATTCAGGCGTTCAAAATGTCTTAAAATAGTTTAAGCAATCAAACAAGGTAATATATTTTTACAATTATTCCAAAGTGTAAGTACATTTATGAGAAAATTTTCGATGCTTCTACTTGTCTAAAAATATTGCCTTTTCAAGTGTCGGGACGGATTAATTAAGATACGTAGTATTAGTTGAAAGATTCTTTTGAAATTTATTTTTCAGTTTTATTATTGTTGTATTATTGTTGTATTATTATTTATTTATGAGTTTTATTACTCATTTCAAAATTACAATTGATTAAACCATACTTTTTTTTCGTTTTCAATTTTATTCTTGAAATTTATAAATCAAGTTAGGTATTGGCCATTTCAAGCATACGTTAGAGTTAAAAGAATAGTGAGATTAGGATTAATTTTAAATAGTATTTTTTTAGGGTAAAAATATATGCCATATATANAAAAAATTATTTTAGAAGTTAATTTTTTTCGTTTCTTGTTAACAATCTACCCAACAATTAATCAACATGTTGATTCTAGGTTGTTCGGGATAGTGATCATAGATGACAATGAGAAAGCCTGGTTCCCTTCTGGAGATTTGAAAGAGTTTCATGGGATAGTAGAGCATGAAATAACTACTGCAGAGACCCTTCTTTTCTGCATTAGGCCTGATGGAAGTGAAGGACTATGCTACCCAACTGGACCTCCAGAGGATGACTAAACCCTTGCTGATTTTCTGATGAATAAAAAAGCTACAAAAAAAACTAGTAGGCATGACATATGAAAATAGCAATGAGCTTTAGGTGTTAATTAAGTGATCTGCAAATTAAAAGAATTATGTTTTAGTTGTAAATTATTACTGATCTTTTTAATGTGATTTACCGGTACTTCACTTTAAAAGGATTTGTAAGTCCTATCATTACAAAAAGTATTCTAGCCACCTTTGTACTAAGATATTTTCATGGCATTATTATAACCATGTAACAAGTATTATTTCAATCAGTATACTCATGACGATAAATTCAAGTATTTATGACAGAATGTAATAAAAATAAAATACAAAGAAAAATAGAAGAATGAACTTAGCGTGTACTTCGCTTGATGGAGAAGCTGCCCAATGGAAGAACTCCTAAATCTCTATTTACAATAAACAGGTTGTTGTTTTTTGTTTTTTTCTCTTCATATTATTTTTTTATGGATGGGAATGGGAAAGTCACGGGACCATCTCTTATTCAGGCGACGGGGTGGATTATCAGGATGGGTAATACTGGATAGAGAATTTGGGCTAACTTTAAGGCAGAAAAAAATGATTTGCGAAAAGAATTTCGCTCTGTAATCTTTGAATAAATATTCTTGTGTTAACGAAATTGGCATATGGAACATGAACTTATGACAACATATGGTTCAGATCTAATGTTGATTTCTTCTATATAATATTTGTTATTAAGAGCCAAACTCGTATGAGGAGAAATGAAAGTCCCCATCATAGCACATATATGAAGGCCAGATTATCAATATAGAGACGTTTGCTGTACACCCATTAAACTGAAATTAAATTACTAAAAACATACTGCTCCAATAATCGCTCTACGATTAATAGAATGGAGTCGTGTTTGTAGCTCAATATGCGTGCTTTACCACTATATTTATTATTTTATATTATTATCTATCTTCAATATATTATTAATTTTTATCATCTTTTTTACTTTGGTTTATACTCGATTAGAGCTTTAAAAAAACGAGTTATCGTAAAATTGGTATTTGGAAGTTATATATATATCATTAACCATACGTTTGCTGTTACTAATCCTCTGCTAATCGTTGCCAATCGGGTTTTATTTCAACGAATAATCAATCAATATCAATTACTATTTATTTACATTAATTACATTTCTTACTTATAGTTTATTCCCAAGAATTTATAATTTAACAATTAAAATGTACTTTAAATCATTCATCCAACTATTTTTTATATTTACAAGTTGTCAAAACTGGTAATTAAAGCAATCTTTTACTACATTCCATCCACTCAGGACTCTTTATTCAGCCAATTTCCTCACCATCCATCTATCCGTCACTCTAGAAATTTTGGTCAATAAAAATAAGCACATTAGGGGCGCCGATATTGCAAGAAGGATCCTTTTACTACTCTCAATACAGGCGCTGCAAAATTAAGGAATAAAATCTTGGGATAAAATCTAGAGTTTAGACTATCCCTCCCTACTTTAATGCCCATAAAGTTGAGTATAACTCCTTTCATCAGCTGGTTCGAACCGATGCCTTCCAAACTATTTGCCCTCGGCGGTGTGACGTTCTAGAGTCATAGTCAAATAATCTATTTCGACTGATGAGTCAATCCCAACATAAAGGTCAAATAGAATCGAAGAGGAAACTAACGTGAGCCAGAGAACAGGCATAAAGGAGCCGAGCCGAAAGACCCCGCCTCCTGCTGAGGGAAGCCGAGCATATATCCCTGCATAAGGGCCACATCACTGCCAGGAACGCACTTAGTAATCTCTACCTACCTTGATGACCTTACAGTAGATTACCTTGGGTATCCAGCCTTATTCTTCAGGTAGCTTCACTGAACCCCATTATCCAAATCCTTTCCTCTCTTTGACTTTGGAACGGAAAAGATATCTGCTTTGATTTATAAGCTAATATATTGAGTAGAGTTTGGGTAAATTTATGTTTTTCCATAGTTAATGGTAAGCGAGAAACCGTCAGTCTGGGAAGAATGAATGAAGTTGAAAGACCCCGCTTATCAAGTGAATGGGAAGCTGAGGAAGGTTAGTCCTACCCCTTCCTAACTCTCTAGACTATCCCTACCTACCTCAATGCCTATACAGTTGAGTATCCAGCCCCGTTCATCAGGTGGTTCCACTAAACCCTATCTTTCAGTTCCATTCCTCTTGTTACTTTCTCACTGCATGGTTAAGTAATCAGTTCTGATTGATAAGTGAACCACTATAATAAAGTTTAAGCTAATTTTTAGTATATTAAGAAACGTTTTAGCAACGCAATCTTAATTTAATGAGAAAATCTTAATCTATCTTTTGATTTAAACTATAAAAACTCCCCTTAAGATAGAAAAAAAAAAAGAAGCTATCGAAATTTTTTTTTAATGGTTAGACTAATAATNGAAAAGGGAAAAGTAATTACCCTCCATAACTTTAATTTAATTTAATAAAAATCCGTCCAATACATTTGACGTTTAAGTGGTGGGGAATATACGAGAAAATTTAACTTGATTTAATTAAATTTAATTTGAGCGATTAGAATACTCTAATCGTAAATTACCGAGAAATTAAAATGCATAAGAATAAGAAGTTTTTTAATAGTGTTTTTCATCATAGAAATTAAACAATTGTATTCCACCCGTACAAGCCCACTTAGTCAAATGTTTTAACTTTCAAGACACATTGAATCTAAAAATCAAATTTAAAAAATCTATTCGTCGTAGGCCGTATAAGAAATTTATTGGGATTGGTCCAATAAATTGAAACATAATAAATAGATAAAATGAAATTTTGGATATTGCTTCTACCTTTTCTGACACAATGCCAAATTTATATAAGAATAATCGAAGGACTCTTAAACTACGGACTAGACGCGAAAAATTGTTCTAGCAGCCATGCCTTTGTAGTCATCTACCATTTAGACGAATGTGTTGAGCTCACATTTTTTTGTCTAAATTTTCCTCCCCCAAGGAATATTATTCTGTGAGGGTATACATTTTTTTTTAGATCGCAGTAGATTTATTTTATTCATAACTAAAATTAAAAAATTTAAAATCGAAAAGTAAAATTGAATTCAATAAAATTAGAAATTTCAGATTATGTTTGCTTTTACGAGAGACCTTATTAAATATGAGAATGATCAAACGAAGCGAAGGGTTCGAATCTAGAATTAAAAATCTTAAAATAGCTATAACTTCAAGATTTTTAATACTGTGATCTGTTACTCTCTTTATAGTTTTAAAAATTAAGTTTTTATTCTCATAATTTTTATTTTTTTGTTTGCTTCACCAATAGTAGCTCAAAGAGATGATTTAAATTCTCAAGGATTCAACCCTTAAACTCTCTGTAGTTATGCTAATAAATTTATTTTAAGGTGTGCTACAATAATATAATTTTATAATTATTAGCTTATAAATAACATAATTGTTTTATTCAACTAATTTTGTAAAACCACTTTAAAATATTTTTTACGAATATTAATAGTTCAAACAAATTTCTCTCTTCTAGATTGGTAATTCTTGTGAGGAGGCAGAGAGGGGAGCTTATTGTGAAGTACCTGGATGCTAACAGACTTTGATGAGACAAAGGCGAGCAGTCCTGCCACGAGAATACCCACCCCTCTTGTAGGGCTCACTAGGCCGCAGCCTACCCTTAAACTCAACAGGCTTATACGTAATAAGCTTAAGAGAAATCAATCTTCCTTTGGGTCGTGCCGCTTGCTCACAAACGACTTTAAGTTGTGTCCATCTTAGTAAACTCATGATATCTAAATATCTAGGACCTTTGCGGAGCTTGAGGGGGCAAGTGGTAGCAGATAAGCTTTGAGGAATATTTCTCTTGAGGAACACACTAAGCCTCAACCATCACTTAAATCCAACGGGGTTGAGCTTACTAGACTTTGGAGTAATTGCTATTACTCTATATCATGTCTCTCTTTTACAAACAACTTAAAGTTATGTCCATCTTAGTAAACTCATCATATCTAAATATCTAGGACCTTTGCAGAGCTTGAGGGGGCAAGTGGAAGCAGATAAGCTTTGAGCAAAATTCCTCATTAGAAGCACACTAGACCTCAACCATCTATATAGATCCAACGGGGTTAATCTTACTATACTATAGAGAAATTTGGTTCTCTCTATAACATACTGACTTTTAACGACTCTATATTACATTCTTTTTGGCTCATTTTTGATTTCTTAATGTTCACAAGGAAAACAAATCAGAAACAATTTCTCGTTTCTTACGAAATTTACAGTTTCATTAATGTATTTGTTACGAATTAAAGAGTCTGCTTATTTTCTAAGACTGTGCCTTAGTAATGAAAACTGCTTAAGTTTCGTATTAATTGTGACAACCGAAAATAAAAAAATAGTAAGTTTATTTCGAAGACTGTATTTACATATAATGCATGTCGGTAAATAATTAGTACTGTATATAAACAGTCAAAGTATACAAAAGTTATGTATAATAACTAGTCTTAACTACTCTGTACAATAAGTGAATATACATATATACATATAACAGTTTTATTATATGTATATGAAGGGAGTGAATGCACTGGCATTTTTCTCCCCCTCTCATTCCCTCCTTGACTCCCTGCCTAGTCTCCTTCTTATCCTAGGATAAGGAGAAGATGGGTGCCGGATAGTCTATCGCGGGTTAACCTGGGCTCCTCTCTGAGGACGGGTTACGTCCCGGGATAGACGAGCAAGGACTCTTATCATGTACCCCATCAAAAAATTAAGTGTAAAAATGTACAGATAATTTTTTTTTTAATAAAGAGTTAATTCAGAAA
>KZ807668.1:57438-71596 GCA_000696205.2 Oncopeltus fasciatus | reverse complement strand
CAGTCCATGTAATGAAAATTCAATTTTCCTAACTTCCTATGTTAAAAATTTATATTAGACAATGATTCAACTTCTAATTAAGTTTTCAACATGAGTTTTTAAAACAACAGACTGCCTAATCTAAATTAAGATGACATTAGTTACCTTTTTCTCTAGTGAAAAATTTATTAATCGAAGAAAAAAAATCATACGTTACTGATGAACCTAAAACACTTATATAAATTTTTTTATGAGATGTAATATATATATAGTTCGTTGTAATTTAAAATAATAGCAAGCGTTGATGGATGTTAAAGAATATGGACCATCAGAGAGTGATGAAAAATAAGAAATGACAACTACAAGAGAAATAAGCGCTAACCAGGTAAAGAATTTATACTTGTTCTTTGTATCAATTTTTTTTTTCAGCCGCTTTCAAAAAAGAAAATTCCATCATTCAGAGCTGCGACTAAGATGCTGAGACACTTAGAATTCATCTTGGACATCTGTCACACATTTTGGACCGTTTTACAATTCGATAGCTCTTAAATTCTCAGCAACTTAGACCATATTCCTATATCTTAAGTAAAACCTTAGAATACACTATGCGAGGTAAATATAGACTATTTATATGTGAAAATATATACATACTACTCAATTTCAAATATTAAACATAATATATATATANTATCCCACCTGTTCTTGATTGCTATATATATATATATATATATATATATATATATATAAATATATATATATATATATATATTAAAAGACTAAATTTAAAGATCTCAGAATATTAATTGGTTAAAATTACCTAACCTTATTACCTTATTTAGAAGTTTTAATGAATAATTTAAAATTTCTCAACTTCTGGAGATATAGTTTCATACTTCTCTTTTCTATTCTCATCATAATTTGTGTTTAATACAACAATTCTTCACATTAAAATAGAAATTTAGAGATAAAGTACTTCATCGGTTTAAGATTTGAAAACATTGCTTATAATCAGCCTAGAAGTTTGTCACCATGCGATTAAAGCAATTTTTTTTTTGTTTTAAAAAATATTATTACATTCTGTTACTTAATATCTTGTAATTTGATGACGGATACAATAAATAAACTTTTTTTTAAATACACATATAAATAAAATAAATTAAAAAATATATATAATAAAATAAAAATAAAATAAACTATAAAACAAATAAATGGTCATCACTGTGCAGGAAGAAGGGGCCCATCGACATCACTCCCATAAAGCAATATTAAACGAAGACCTTAGCAATTGATAGGATGAATCTTAAAATTCTCTATATACTGTAAATATAGTCTCTCCAGAAGTTATAGTTTTCCACAAGAGCAAAACAAAAACGAAGCGTTCTGCAGATTATACGTAAGTTCTGATATGCGTAGTGTTATGGGTTACGGGTCAATAATAAATTAGTTCAGAGATAAATTAAGGTTAATTATTTATTACAATAAATAAGTACACCTTCTTATTACTGATAACAATCGAACCTTCTGCCCTTACTAGCTAATAAATGAATAACTAGAAAATATAAATTACTTATAGCTAATTAACAAATATATACAAATGAATGAAATGTACTTTTTACAAAGAGGCCTCAAAACAACTTGCTAAATTGTATGCACTTACTAATTACAGTCACTTGACTTTTCACTGTCCCTAGCCCGTCGCTCTAAGATGATTCGAAAACTACTGGCGTGCTATAAAGACCGTTCTATACGGGCCTATCCAGTCCAAAATTAATCTGATAGCTGTTTCTTGGTAAACATTATTCCCTCCTCTGAAATAAGGAAGCAGGTGGCCTCACTCAATCGGTCCCTTTCCTTACAGGTCTGCTTCTCTCGTTACTTGGCTTCCCCAGTCTTTAACAGCAGCATAATACCATTAACTGTGACTTCTTAGTCACCCACAACAATTACCCTGCCACACCACTCCGCACACAGCCAATATCAAACACAAGGCACATATTTTTTATATTAATAAGGATTTAGTAATATAAGGTCTAGATAATAAGGATTAATCATTATTATTAATAAAAAAGGGATGACCCCTTTTACGTATCTAAGACTCTTAAAAACAACACATTTGGAAGTTGAAGTGTATATCACTTGTCAAGGCCATCTCGAATCTGTCTAAGGTTATCTGTTACGTACCTGAAGTAATTGAATGCCAGTCACAGTAGCGGTTTTTTTTTTTTTTTTTTTTTGGCAACCTAAATCATAATAGACCCTTAAGTTTACTGGATATCTAGATATCAAAATTTTTTTAGGCCCCCGAAATATTGAAACCTCTTTACTTCCCTTACCGTGGCGAAAAAAAAAACAAAAACTCCCTGCTCAGTATGTTCTTGCTAGATCAGCCTCCTCTAGCTGTTTCATCACAGCTTTACGGTTTTGCCTAAGCAGCTTCGCTCAGCATAAATTTACTCAGTGACTCCCAGCCATCGAGAATGCCCGTAGAGTATTTAAGAGTCTCCTTCTTGTATTTTAGCAGTCTTAGTAGATAAGAACCAGTAAATAGATAATGTACTTGGCCAATGTTTACAGGTCAGTACATTCGTGCTTTGATCGGGGAGTGCCAGATTTGATCCTCGGTTTTGGAGCTTATTTTATTTTCTCAAATATTGTTTAAAATACTGTATTTTTGTACTTTTCAGAATTTCGAAGTACTGAAACACTAATACTACTGTATTTTGCAAAATAAAATTATTTTTATTAGATNGTTACTCCAGGAAAAGGGTCGTACTACTAACACATATCCAACCACCTCAGCTATCTGGGGGTAAAATTCTATCAACAGCTCTCGCTGACTCCTCACATACAGGCAGGCTTGGGCTAGTGAGGCAGAAAAGTTATCAAATTTCACACTTATTAAAGTGACCTAACCTCTCAAGCTGCTTGTTCATAAGGCAATAATCAGGCCTGTTCTTCTGCATGCTTGGAGACTCTCTCCAAATAGAATTTTATAACTGTCAAAGTAAATTATCGATAAGCCAAAAAGATTAATCGACAAGTAAATAATAATAACCGAAGTTCTTAATAGATAATAGTGTTTAATATCTCTGCAAATAGTCATAGCCTATTTCTGGATTAATAATTCATCGCATTTACTAAACTGATTAATTTTTTTTTTTGCTTTCAATTAGAAAATTATTCTAGTTTTTGTAATTTGATATTTTTCCGAAAAAATTTCGAGAGAAAATAACCCTCATAATTATAATTCCCATCTTAGTGGAAAGAATATTAAGTAGATAGATTCATGTAGAAAAGTTGATTTTTGTCGAGCTTTCGCACATCATGTGATGACTTCTTCAAGGCTGAATGGAGAATACTGAATGATTGGCTTTTCTATATCTCTGTCAAGCTAGAAAAAAAAATGAATACTTATGGAGACAGTGAATGTCTACGTTAACAATATTAGGTATGTTCTTTACTCATTAAATAATATTAGTTAATATTTAATAACAATGTAAGCCGAAACGTTGGCAGATAATCCTTCATTAAAAAAATACATTTCTTTATTTGTGTTTTTTTTGGATCTACCTCGACCGAACCCCAACTAAAATCATCTTAGAATACTATGACAGTCAATAATTGTCATTCCTAGGAATCCAGGGAGGGAGTATTGGGTTGTGTCGGACCTTGAAGATGCAATGTGGAGCGGATGAAGGTTCATGTTTGAATAGAAACTGTGTAATATCTGGGAAATTGTTAGTAGATTACCAATGGGCCGGAAATGAAAACGGAATTGTAGGAAGAAGTCAATGTACAACAATGTCACTGTTTGGATACCAGGATCTGATCCTTCTACTAGTCCTTGAAGACCTAGAGTCCTTTATGAATTTCTGTTTGGTTCCGATGGCAGAAAGTCCTGCCGGAATTTTCGCAGCAAGAACTAGCGTTCCGCATACTGCCCGTACACGAAGTTATGAGGCCTGAAAAAANTAAAAATCTCTCTTTACAACTCTCATTCTCTTTTCAGCCCTGAAGAAGCCATCACATGATGTGCGAAAGCTCGGCAAAAAAGAACAATTTGACTCGGTCCAACCCGGAAGATGAAATGGTAAATACATCTGACGACCGACGAAGCCTACGTGAACATCTAATAAAAAGTGTGTTAAAATTATTATCATTTATATTTACCCTTAGACTTCCGAAAAAATGAAAAATTAAATATAAGATAGAAAAATGAATACAGAAGAGTGAAGAAAGAAATCAGAAAAAAAAAAGAAACTCAATGTGCAACTTAATTAACTCTGAACTCTGAACTCTGAACTGAAAGTAAACATGAAGAAAATTCTTATTATTATTTCGCTGGTTTACATTTTAAAACGAATACTGATTCTGATAAATATTTCAGGTGTATTTAATTATTCATTTAATATTAATTTCATACATTTTTAATTTATATTAATTCTTCAGCGAGCTATAAATAGCATATCTGGCCTCAGAAATTTAAAATAAGTTACTGAGAAGTACAAAAGTTCATGATTTGCAACAGAACAAAAAACTAAAGCTGACCATGATTCTACGGCACTGATTAAGAATAAAGGTAAGAAATCATGGTTTAAAGTAACAAACATGAAATAATATTTAATTGATTAGTTTATGTTTGAGAATTGCTCTTTAAAATTATCAGATGATTAAAAAACGCGTGTTTTTTAACACAGCTTTAGATAGATTGTAGATTCTATTAATAGATACATTTTTTATAGTAACATACAACAAATTCACTTGCATACTTATGATTCATAAGCATTTACATTCATTATGATTTATAATAATAACATATTATAATATGTATATGCATATGAATCATAAGTATGTAATAACTCAAAACAAAAGAAAATTACTAACCTAAATATATAGAATACACCATACTTCCTCACTCATTAACTCTTAATTTCTTCAAAAATTAAAATGTAATCAAAACACTTTTGACATACTAAGATAATAAATTGAAAACACACTTTCTTAATTGTGTCTTTTTAAATCCCTTATTAATAAAAATATTTGATTTGCTGATACAGAGCTTTAACACTGGCATAGGCTAGATGAGGATCCCTATATGGTAGTTGATTAACGATTTTACAATCCTTTATTGTAAACATTTTCTCCAAAAAAATAAAATGTCACAGAATTTCCTTATATTTTAAAATTATTATTCTAAACACAAAGAAGTTTAAAAGACATCTAAAAATTTATTTGAAATAAAAAACCTTTTTATTTAACCCTTTTCAAAATTATATATTTTGTTTTTTCAGATACTTTTAATGTAAAAAGTAAAAGTAAATTATATAATATGAATCTTATAACTATTTATACCTATAAATAGTATAAACTAGGCAATTATACAAACACTTTAGTAAGATTACAGAAATCAATATTTTTTCCATTTCCTTAAATCAAAAGGATTCATAAAAATCAACGTTTACTTTTCCACAAAATTCACTCCAATATTTTTAATCGAGGGATCACAAACGTGCAACTTAAAATACTTCTTAAAAGCCAAGATTTCTTAAAATTACGTTTTGAATAGCGTGAACAGTAATTATACAATAGTATCAAGTTTTAATTTCTCGCGGTCAAGGGATTACTCACAAAAATAATTTCAATCCCAAAACGAGAAACAAAATCTACTTAAAATAAGGTATTGCTCTATAAATTGCTTGTTTATAGATTATATATGCTTCATATTATTTTTGAAGGGAGGATATTTTGAAACTAAATGTTCGACTGGTACATTAGTATAACCTGAAGGGAAAAAAATTAAGAGATAAGCAGGCTTACCTTCATTAATGACGTTTTTTGGATTCAGATGGACCAAAATAGTAAGATCCACTAAAATTTTGAAATAGAATCGTTTCTTGGACGAAAATCATCGTACGTATCGTCTTATGGTAAAAAAAATCCTGTACGATGAGGATCGTAATGAACAATCTTTGT
This sequence comes from Oncopeltus fasciatus, assembly GCA_000696205.2. NCBI lineage: Eukaryota > Metazoa > Arthropoda > Insecta > Hemiptera > Lygaeidae > Oncopeltus > Oncopeltus fasciatus. The sequence continues at coordinate 65,644 of KZ807668.1, read as the reverse complement.
TTACGGATAAATTTGGAAAGGGTAACCCATCGACTATGCTTGATGGATTTTTTAACTTTTACTGCACTTAACTTAGAGCATCAAACCACAGCTCGATTGATACGACTCTGTTGAATTTTAGAACTCCGTAAGTGGCACATAACCCAAGTTGTTGATTGCCTCTATGTGCAGTTGGAGGGCGAAAATTAGAAGATAAGGGATCCTTAACTAGTACCGTTCTCCAGATTGACCTCATTAGATCCTCCAGCATAACTCTCCTTACACCCTTTCCTTAAAGCCTTACACCCTTTCCACCCTCCACCAAATGTTTGGCCCGATGGCCTTGCACACTCCTATCCTCTCCCAAAGACCCAGACTGACAGCCTTACTTTATCACTGAACTCCTTCAGAACTCTGAATCGACGTCTTGGATCCTCCCCCATCCTTAGATAATATATTCTCCAATGAAAGCAATTGACATCTTTAATTTTTCTCATAAGGTTATGTTTTTATTATCTACTAATCCATCATAATGAGCTAGTAGATTTTATATTTTTTTTATATCTCAATGAGCTAAAATTTATCACTTTCTTAGAACATTGTGCAGTTTCAGAATAGCTATCTTGTTGGATTAGTTAAAAATAATTTTTTTTTTATTTACCAAAAGAACTAGATATTTAATTATTTAAATGTCCCCATATTTACAAAATGAAGATCGAATACGCTAAAGATCGAAGATTGAAAATTGTATCAGAAATATTGTCTTCACTTATTTTAAATGTATTAACAAATTATGTTTCAGCAGTTGTAAATCCTTTACTTATTTGGGTGCAATGTTCATGTCTGTTCCCACTGATCGTTAAACCAAACATACCTATATATACGTTGCAACATTCAAGAAATTAGTGACTGATTTTTATGTATTTATTTATTTTCCCACAATAATCCCTTTATTCATTTTTTTATAAATCTTAATTTATTGCATTGTACAAATAAAACATCTTGTAATTTGATAAAAAAAATAATAAATACAAATCCCTTTATTAAAGAGAATTTTTTATTATTCCAGAATTAGAGAGAAAAGTCACAAATCAAACACTTAATATAAATAGATTAGAATATAAATTAACAAACCTAAAAAATAAAGTACGATAGAATTTTAAGCTCATCCTTGAGAATTGGTTTCTTCCTCTTTTGTTCTTAATTATTTTATCAAGTGATGGATAGAGATAATCTTTATGCAGTTTTCTTTCAAAACCAGTTTTCTTGAAAATTTTTGTTATTTTGTTTTTTATAACTCAATGGGAGTGGCTTTAAAGTGTCAATAAAATTCCATTGAGTCTTAAATTTATGCATGCACTTTAAATTAAATGTGATAAAAATCTGGTGTGGCAAAAACTACCTTAACATATTTTTTTCTCCAAGCCTAATCATAAAATTCCCATGACGAAATCACTAACAGATGAGGATATTATGTTATGAAGAAACTAAAAATATTATTCATGTAGCTCTTGCTATTTCTAATTAATTAATTTTTAAACTTTTCTATACATATGTATTCATACCTTCAAATTGACTTGCAGGGATATGTTATAAGAAGCAAAAAAGACTAAGAAATATATTAAACAATATGTTCATTATTTCCCTGACAACCTCCTTCCAGATTTATTCTTTATCTTCCATAGAAAGTTTAGGAAATTAGGTAGAGATAAAAAAATCAACTAAAAATCTGGGATGGTCTCGAAATTCATCCTTGTGGTTTTCTTTGAACGAGCAAGCAGTCAATCGTGGCCTCTCCTCCAATATAAAATGCTCCTCGGAAGGTTATGAGCAATTAGGATAACTCAAAGGGTTCGAGTGCTGCTGGTCCTCCGGGAGTTTTTATTTTTTTATTTTCATTTAAGCTTATATTTTAAAAATATTTAAAAAATCCCCTCCCACTGACGGAATTCTATTTACGAAGCCACTAACAAGATTAAGTTAGAAAAATGAATCCTTCATATAGAGGATAGAGGATAATTATCATCTCATCAATCTGTTGTTTGTTATTTTTTTTTGTTTGTTTTTTTTCTATTTCCACTAATTTTTTATTAAATTGTTTTTTTCTGACCACTACTCACAGATAAGACAACTTTTCGATTATGCATAATTTTTTATTCCAACTGGATATGTTTCAGTCAGATACATCGGATAAAAATAATGCCTACAATTAAACAATAGTAAAATTAAAATTTCTACTAATAAACTTGGAAAGAGCTGAAATACCTTTTACTTATAAGCCAGAAAGGTCAATAATGATAAGACTGGCTCTAAACAGATCAAAAAGATAAAGATTTATTCTTAAAAATCATACATTTTTCTAAGATGAAGATCAACCATAGTCTACAAAAAATATTACAAAATATACATGTCAAAAAAACTAAGTTTTACATATCGTTTATTTTTTTAAAAGTGCTGTCATAATTCCAACTGTGAATAAAAATAAACCTACCTTACTGCCTGATTCCAGCCAATAACCAATTTTAAGAATAATCTATACGATTATTATACAGAAGTGAATAAAAAATTCATTCCAACGTGAACATATTAAATAGACCTTGATGAAAGTATATTAAAAGTAACTAAACAAAAACATTTGCACGGATAAACAATTTTTATTCTTAATTACCCAAATAATAATTTTTTAGTTTAGTAATAAAATTTTAGATAATTTAAGGATTGTAAGGACAAGATGCCGAAATATAATATCTTTAAATATATTATTAAATGATTCACGGAAAAATTTATGCTTGAAATTTTTATTTTGTAACCTTTATTCACATATTACATTCTGTTAAATATAAATAAAAACATTTTGTAATTTGATTACAATGAATAGTAAAAAAAAATTGATGACATTAATGAAAGACACATGAGGAGAGAAGGTGACCAGTGACACCACTCTCAAATTTATGAAATTAAAATGCAAAAATAAACATTTTAAGTTTAATGGCTAATTAAGAGTGTATTTTGTTTTTATAAATCCCTATTTTTGGGAATTCTCTACAGTTTGCACCGCTTGATGACGATCTCAATGAAATTCAAATAAAATCAATCCCGTATAGAGCTGTATAGTTTTCAGGAAAGTTGTAGAGCAATCTTCAGAACGGGCGGGGATAAACAGAAATCCTTTCTTCACAGCGTAGTATAAGTCAACATTTCATCTCAGCTTTAATCTTTAGGTGCCGGGACATAAAGGCATCCAGGGTAACGAGGCAGCGGAAAGGAACGGAGGTCTACAGAGGTCTGAAGAGGTTTCGTGCGGAGGCTTACTGTGGAATAACCAAAGTCTTCGTCGGGAAAGAAGTAGTAATTGCTTAGGAACAGAAGGACAGGAAAATCTACAGAGAGGGCCAATATAGGCCTTAAAACCTTAAACAATTCATTGAGTTTTTCGACATGAAGACCAACCGTTATCTTGGCCTGCCACAAAGAGCGAGCTTCGGCGACGAGGTAAATAGCACCCAATGAAAACGGACTCAGTGAAAGACTCTTCTTACTAATTCTTCTGGGTTAAATGAAACTAGGATGTGGTTTCTCGAAACATTCCTTGTTTATCGGGCTGATCAAGATCTGGAAATTACCTATCACCTGATTCTATCATTAAGGATTTACATATTTTTTTTCTTTTTACTTTTGTTTATATTTTTATTTCACATTAAAATTTACTGTAGGGCATTCCAGATTTTTTAACTTTTTCTGTTTCCTAGATTACTTCTTAAGTTATCTGGTTGACCTATATCCCAATAGGCAATGAGTTAGGTAAGATATTTAATACCTACTCTTACCACGTGTATGAAACGAATAACATCCAGGAACTTAAGCAATACCAAAATTTTTGCAGCATAAGTTTAATTATGAATCAAATAAAATATCAAACGCTATAAAATAATATAACAATTATATTGGCTTAGAAATCACTAGAAAAAAACGTCTTTTTATAAGATAACAGTTGGGGGCACGGCAAAAATTAAGAATACAGACAATTTTTTCAATTTCTTTTCTTCAAAATATCAAAAACCCGAAGTCAATAGAAACCGATCGATTCGAGCAATTTTCAAAGTTTTAAAACATTGTCGGAACGGAGAGAACTGTCAAATTTCATCAAATTAGGATTAGCGATTTACAAGAAATTTTGTGCGCGGTCAGAATTTGGTTTTAATAAATTCTCAAATCAATCAAAGAATATCAACTTTTGAGAATATATAGTTTTGAATTTTTAGATTGATTTGTTTTATTATTTTTTATGACAACCTCTATTTGGTCATCAATGTCATATATATGTTTTGAAGCTTGCTGTAGATAAAAACAAGAAAACTGGTAATATCAACTATATTTATCACTTGTGAACCCAAAAAAAAGAAAATAAATTTGTAGGACAATAATAAAAATATTAATTGTACTATACTAAAAATAATAATAATATAATAGGTAGCACAACAGTCCACAATATAATACAACAAAAAAGTCCACACACGTGGTATTGTTTTTTTATATCAGGAAACATAATCTTCGGCGATGTAATTTTTGTTACATGCCAGTGTTGCTGGCAAACAATTTATTCTTAGTTATTCCAATTAAAATAAACCGGCAACGCCTAGGGTAACAACTGCCGGGCGTAACCTTCATGCCAACAATGAGAGTAATGTTAAAATAAATGCAGTATAGTATTAATGTGTTACAATCTTCTTCATTACAATAGCTTTTACTACTAAAATAAACTAAATTATTGAAGTCGCTGAATTAAATCTAGCCCTAAAGAGAAATTAATAGACCAATTTTAATCTCAGTTGGAAAAAACATGATACACTCATTGAAGTCAATAGTTAACCTCCTTAATCAACTTACATAAATAAATAAAATGAATTAAACTGAAAAAAAAAACTATAGATTGAGCAAGTATAAATTTATAAACCAAATAACATTATATTTCTAATAACTTTTTAATATTTGAAATATAAATTTAATGAGACCTTAAATAATAATGTTCATGAGTCGTGCTTGAGCTTCGGGCGAGTCAACACCTGTTTAGAGAGCTCCTCAACTAATACTGATAAGCTAATTTTTGTTGTTTTTTTATTATTTATTTTTACTAATATTTAGTTTATTTTTGTTTTATTTTTAATTTAAACAAATTTAGGTAATTGGAGTGTATATAAAATACACCCTACATCCTTATATTCAGTTGTTCATTTAGGCCAAATAAAAAGTTAGATTAAAATGAACGAACCACCTGATATAAATTCCCCCGAAATTAAAAGAAAGAGAATATATAGGAATAAAACATTAACTGATCTTCAAATTAAAGAAAACAATGTAAATATAAATAAATTCCTAATAGTCAAACGCACAGATGGGGGGTCTCTTAGTAGGGTATCTCCATTTTTAATATTTAAAGTAATCAATTCACTTGGTGGTGAACCAAAAAATATTAAGAAACTTAGAGAGGGAACAATATTAATTGAGACAACAAGTAAAAATCAAGCTGATAAAATTTTGAGTTTAACAAGTATAGGACTGGACATTCCAGTGAAAGTTACACCTCATGAAAAACTTAATGAATCAAGAGGTATAATATATTGCCCGGACTTAGACAGCCTAGAAGAAATAGAGATTTTAGAGGAGCTAAAGGACCAAAGAGTAACATCTGTTAGACGTATAATCTCAAAAAAATTGGAAGGAATTAGGAAAACACATATGTACATTCTTACTTTTGCTGTACCTAACTTACCGGAAACAGTAAGGGTGGGTTTCTACATATTAAAAACTAGATTGTATATACCAAATCCATTAAGATGTATCACCTGTTTAAAATTTGGGCATTTAGCTGAAAAATGCAACTCAGAACCTGTATGTGCACATTGTTCAAAACAAAGACATACTGGTACCGCTTGTAATTCAGTAAACCCTATTTGTGTCAATTGCTCAAAATCTCATAATAGTTTTGATACGAAATGTCCAAGATTTATTGAAGAAAAGGAAATAAAAACTGTCCAATATAAAAACAAATTACCTTATAATGCGGCCAGACGTCTTTATTTTGAACAAAATCCAAGACTTACCCAGTCTTATGCTACAGTTTTAAAAAGGAATAAGGAAGTTTCTGAATCAGGGTGTCAAACAGATATATCATTTATTAAAACAATGAAAGACAACACTTCACAGTCGTCAACAGGCTCTAACACTAGTTCACTTGAGACTAGCCCTATCTTATCTGTCCAGAAACAGATAACACCTCAGGCGGCCGAGCCCTCCTCTCGCCCCTCCACCTCTACGGCTCGCCTGTCTTCCCCTCCCCGCTCCTCCACTACCCTTTCCCCTCTTTCCCCTCCAGTCCCTTCCCAGCCAGCCCCTCCTATCTCTTCCCCTTTGCCTGCTCTAGTTGAGAAGACAAAGCCACCTAGGCCTGGGGAAAAAACCTCTAAGCCCAGGAAAACAACAAAAAAACAAAAGGCACAAGAAGAATCTGATATGGACTTATATTGAAATATTTATACATATTTAATGATTAGCCACATGATGCATATCCATTCTCACAATATCCTTTTACATATTTTAGTGCACAAAACTGTTCTCTTTTTAACAAAATTATTTTTAAGTCCAATTAATTGTAAAATAATACTTAATAATATATATTTCCTATACTTAAACTCTGTAAATATCACTAAACTTTCTATGCTTATGTATCTAAAAATAATTTTCCTAACAAGACTACTACAGCTGGTAAATATCTCTCCGCAACATGACCATAATATCCTGGAACTGTAATGGTATACATACTCAATTTGAAGAATTAAAAATCCTTCTCCATAATAAAAATCCAGCTGTTTTATGCCTCCAAGAAACTCACCTGAGAATAAATAAAAACTTAAATTTAAAGAATTTTAAAATTTTCCGTAAAGACAAAGAAACCATAACCAGGGGCTGCGGTGGAGTTCTCACTGCAGTTAAATCAGATTTCTTCTCTGAACTTATAAATATAGACACACCTCTGCAAGCCATTACTGCTAGAGTTTACCTCTCATTTCCAGTTACCATATGTAATATATACTTACCCCCAACTGAGCCAATTAATGAAACTGCCCTAATCCAACTTATTAATAGTTTACCAACACCCTACATCATAACTGGTGACTTCAACGCCTCTCACCACTCCTGGTCAACTGCTCCTACTAATTCCCGCGGCAATACAATTCGTAGAATAATTGACACCTTTGACTCTGTTCTATTAAATAATGGAAGCAATACATATATTAGTCCAGCTTATGGTTCTTCCTCGGCCATTGACCTAACCATGACATCACCGACTATCAGTAATCTGTTTCTCTGGGACATTTGTGAGGATCAATACGGCAGTAACCACTTCCCCATAATCCTTCAGTCAACAAAATCTTTACCACCTCAATAAAAAGTGCCAAAATGGATTATTGGCAAAGCAGATTGGGCCCAATTCTCGAGATTACTTACAATAGCACAGGATGACCTACCACATGATTCCGCTAGCATGATAGAAGTGTTAACAAAACATATTATCGAATCAGCTAATGAAACGATTCCTAAAACAAAAGGCAGACCGACCAACAATCATGCACCTTGGTTCGATAATGAATGCCGACAAATTATAAAAGAAAAAAATAGGACTCTCAAGAAATTCCAAAATTTTCCAACCACTGAAAATTTTATAAAATATAAAAGAATAAAAGCAAAAGCAAGACAGGTGATGAAGCAAAAGAAAAGAAAATCCTGGATAGATTATGTTGAATCTATTAATATCAACACCCCAATAAGGAAAGTCTGGCAAAAAGTCCGATGTATGTCAGGATCTAAATATATGGAAATGCCAATTCTCAATTTTAGAAATTCCATAGTATCTGACCCGCAGCAGCTCTGTGAAATATTTGCAGAACATTTTTCTCAAATATCAAACTCTCCCTCAGTAGAACAAGAAACTACATTTCAAACAATAGATTTTTCTGAAGAAACAAACAGTCAATACTCTGAAATAGACTACAATAGACCTATAACTTATGAAGAACTCAACTCTGCAATATCTGAACTTAAAGACACCTCACCAGGAAATGATGAAATTCATAACTCTATGATAAAGCACTTTAATCCTCAAATAAAAATGATTCTTTTACACATCTTTAATAAAATATGGGACAAAGGCGAGCTTCCAATACAATGG
>KZ807668.1:42638-56069 GCA_000696205.2 Oncopeltus fasciatus | reverse complement strand
ATTATTTCTACCACCAATGAATATAGAACTCTCATACCTTATATTCTCCGTCTTCATTGGTTTCTGTACATCCTCTCCCGTTGGCGAGCGCTTTCGGACGACACTGTCCATCTTCTGGCCGAATACATACGTTCACTGTCACGGTCCGTATAGAGTTCAACTATAGAGTTGAATACGGACCGTGACAGTGAACGTATGTATTCGGCCAGAAGATGGACAGTGTCGTCCGAAAGCGCTCGCCAACGGGAGAGGATGTACAGAAACCAATGAAGGCGGAGAATATAAGGTATGAGAGTTTTATTTTTACTGTTCAGGAAGAGCAGAATCCGGAAATAGAAGAAAATATTGACAAGTTTCTCGGGACCAATATATGATTTGGAAAGTAGGAATTCTGGCTGTGTCGACAATCTGCCTATTGTAGCATGACTTGGATCCAGCAACTGTAGGGGGGGGGGGGGGAATTTTAACGAAAGTATTGAGTTTTTCATTTTGTCTTCTCCTGGTTTTGGTCCTATCTCAAGTGGTTAGAGAGTATGTAAACAATGTCAGTCTTTTAAAATGTCTTTTATTCATATTCTCTGAAAATTAATTGAACTTTTCTTACCCCGATTTACAATATTAATGCAATGTGTAATCTGTTTCTGGTTATCATTTCCTACTCATTCAACCATTAACAAATCGTTAAGGATAGTTCTGGAAGCATTTCTCTCCAAAATTTTTGTAATCATTTCCTAAATAATTCTAAATTTTGTGTGAATTCTGGAAGACATGCAGGGAGCATGTGAAGTAATGTCCTTTTTCAATCAAACACAAATCAAATACATTCAAGTTTGATAATTGAATAAGCAATCTCCCAATTATATTTTGGAGACATATTTTATATAAAACTAATAACTCACTTATTTCTTTATGTTTATTATAACTTAATTCTCAGTTTAGTTCTGCATTATGATTTATGACCATAAACCTCCCTCGGAGATCTCTCAATATCTCTCATTGTCGCCCTGATGATGACTTACAAGTCAAGTCGAAACGTCGGCAATATTAAAATAATTACCTAACAATTTTGGAGTATTATATTTTTCTGATCCTAGCCGAAAAACGATTTTCTCCAGCATAATACTTCACGGTCAAGAAACCTCCACTTATTATAAAACATTGTCCTCATAATAAAACATGCATTGACTAATTTTTTTTCTGCAGAATTGGCGATTATTAATTATGCTTAACGGGTACATCGAGTATAAGGAATAGTGAAAGGTCTACTTTTTTCATTAACAAAAGTCGACACTAATAAAATTTATAGATAATTGTAGGTTAAAAATAATTTTGAGCATGTTTAGAACTAACCTTTAGCATGTTTACAAATAACCTTTTTGTGGAGAATGCGTTCTAATGATGCACAAAATCCTCAACAGGTTTAGAATCTGTGCATAGTAAATAATCCTCTAGATAAATAAGAAAAATAAAATATTTTATACAATAAATGCAAGGGAATAGAAGAAAAACATCTTACTACCTCAGCCGGGACTCGAACCCGGATCTCCTGCATTCCGGGCCAGTATGCTGGCCATTGCACTACCGAGATTAGCTAGAACGAATATATTGTCTTATGCCCAAAGGAGCTAACACTGTCAGCTATTTGTTCGACTCGTTTTTGTTTTTTTCTTCTTTTTTTTCTTATATTTTTTAATACTGATATTAGTTGTGGTATTTGATCCCACGTTAATTTTATACAATAAATGCAAAGGAATAGAATAAAATATTGAAATTTTTTTTCCAGTAAACCAACAAATTTAAAATGTCGTAAATTACCTTTCCTCCCACATAAACTAGCTTAATTTCTGAAATTTGTTAGACAGGAAATTGAAATCTTTAAGCCCCTAAACATAAGTTTGATTTCTATTTTTTATATACTATTGGAGAGATTACTCTAGGAGAAATAGTAATTTTCAGCTAAGACTACATTAATGGCTTTGGTATTTTATTGATTATGCTAAATTTAAAAAAAGCATTAATTTTCTTTTTCTTTCTTCAGGCTTCTGTAAGAACTGTTCATGGTGAATTTATACGTTTGGAAAGACTTGACAGTCCTGGGCTGACTTGACAGGAGGTTTCGAATGCGGAGAAAGCTACTCCAAAGAGGAGATTAGCTTCCTCCAGAAGACGGCTTTACTTCAAGCAACAAGATAATACGCGTCGTAAGGTACTTATTGAAGATCAATATCGAATCCTTTATCATTATCTTTTCCAATCACCATTCTCCCGTTATTCTACCCTCATGACAGAAGACTTTGAATGGGTAAGAAGATTCTCATAGGAGGAGACCGACTTCCAACAGCTTTACTTCAAGCGATAATGCCTTTCGTAAGGTACCTATTGAAGAACAATATCGAATCCTATATCATTATATTTTTCATTCACCATGAGAACTATCTATGATAAATTTATATCAATTGAATGTCTTTACCCTCCGAAAAATCTATGACAAGCTTACTGAGGATCCCAATCGACTTCTTTCTGAAATCATCAGGGAATATCTTCTCATCTTCCTGAGAGTCCTCAGTCTATGATCAAAACCCTCTAATTCTGATATTGATAAATGACAGGTACCTGTCAAAAGGAGAATAAAACAGTTTTTTGGTGTAAAAATTATTGGAGGATTAAGAAACCTTGGACAATTTTATTGCTATCAATAATATCGAAAATTTCTCTGAGTAGCAGAACAACGTTTGAAGTAAGCACTATTGCTTTTTTACGTATTCACGTTTTATTCTCTAAAACAATATAATGGTGAAAAACTCCAAAGATGGCCAAAGATTCGTATCTGAAAAGTGAAGAGATAAAATTGTTTAACCCCACGGACGGCCTATGATTTAAAAAAAGTTTTGGGACATTATAAGAGCTTAATATTGGTTTATAATAGATTTCACGAGAAAAACAGAGCAAACATGTAGATAAAAAGAACGGCATAAGTATGTGATCTATAACCACTGGCTTCTCACTTTCAAGACACATTTGTAGCCAATTACTCTTATAAAGACCGACATCTACAACATCTTAAGCAAATAAAACATCTGAAGTAAGAATTGTCGATAATTAAACCAAATATTGAATTTGCACGATTCTACTCAATTATTATATTACCTGAACCATCACGCGCACAGAGTTACTTAGTGAAAATCTGCTTTATTTAAACTCAACTGGTATCTCAAACCCGTTGCTTTAGAGTAATGACTGAGACCACCCAATCAGACAACTACAGGGCTTTAATTACAAGCATTAAGCCAGCAAAGAGCACTTACATGCATCCCAACCATCCCCGACAAACGTGGAACATTGAAGCTTCACTGTAGCCCCATTATTGGCCAAAGTCTCTGAACTACATGCTTCAATCGGCACATTGGGAGAGAGCATTGTCTGAACCGCCTAGCCCTCATAAAAAGGCGAAGATTCTTTTATATTTGAAGGCTAAGGAAAATCTCTACCTCAAACAGCTTTCCTTAACCTTCAAAAAAGCTTTTGTTGCAGCTTTATAACAGTCTTGACCCTTTAAAGTCCTGGCTTTTTTCTCTTGAAATTTAAAATTAGCAAATAAATAGAGATAAAAAAATAAACCCCTAAATTTAGAGAATCCACACCTCAATTTAAACATAGGTGTAGGTAACGAAAGTTAATTTTTAAAAACTACATAAGTTCAAATATTAATTATAAAATTTTACTCTTTCAGCTTTAGTTTTATTGGTAAATAATCTTAAACTCTTAATTATGAACTTGGCTTATAGCAGCCCCGCAAAAATTTGATATTTTTATGAACATGTTTTCGATATTTTATTAACTCTGTCGTCTTGTTCGGAATTCGCCTAAAACTCTTCTCTATAATGAATCGATTTTATTTTTTAATTTTTTTTTTTTAACACCTCTAAGAGGGTCACAGAATATTCATACTATAATATATATACTCTCACAACAAACATTTCCTTCCTCTTTCCCTTTCGCCATGACATCATATAAAATTATTGTTTCAGGACCCCCTGAACATAAATATTGATGAAAACTTAAAATGCTATTCAAGTCAAATCTATAAAATAAAAATATATNATATAAATAAAAATCTAGAGGCCATTAACAAAATAAAACGTTCTTCTTAAATTTTCATATTACAGAATTAAATGTCAAATATTATAATAAAATCAAATATGAAATATAAACTGATCTATAGTTGAAGAAAATATATTTGATTAAAATCATGATGATAATTGTGGTAATGTAATCCCACATTTCATTATTTATTTGAATCGTATAGGTAACTCGTTCCCCGGCTGAGGTAGAGAGTTTTTTTGTTTATCATACCTTCTATTATCCGTCTTCATTGGTTTCTGCAAACCATCTGTTGGCGAGCGCTTTCGGACATTGTCCATCTTCTGGCCGAATACATGCGTTCACTGTCACTGTCTGTATTCAACTGCGTTTGTATTCTGTGAGTTAGTAGGATGTGTCTGGTATAGCTGTAACGGTTTTTTTGTTTGTTTTTTTCTAGCTCCCTGTACGATTCAAATAAATATATTTGATTACTTCCTTTGAAAAATGTCTTTAAAAATCGAACTCCCCAATGCCATTTTGCATTTATTCTGCATTTATCATTAACCTGTAAATAATTATTATAAAGTATTTGTTGCCACTATTCAACTAAATTCATTATTATTATTTAGCTTATGGGTTACAAAGCTTTTTCAATGTTTAAAAATCAACTACCTCAATATTTTAAAAAATTTCTTTAGAAAGTTACATCCAAAGTTATGTCAGAAACTATGACAGCATTATTAGGCATACTTTATGCTTAAGACTTTTTAGTTTTAAACTATGAGATCATAAAAAAATTTAGTTCTCAAACATGTAAAAGACGATAAGTATAACTGTTTGAAATTAATACTTATTTTATTATTTTGACCCTTCATTTAAACCCCTTAGCGTCGTTTAGTCGTTCTCATATTTGATTTGGCTTCTCCTGGAAACAGGTGAAATCTATAATTGAAATTTGGAGGTATCTAGTTGACCGTCCTGCTTTATGAGGAGAGGTTAGTCCAGTGACTCGGTCTTGGAAACTGAAGAATTAGAAATTCATTTGAAAAGTTTTTTTATTTTCGCCAACGTTTCGGCCTAAATTTCAAGCCTTCATCAAAACAAATGGTTGATGGGAAGAGATGCTCCTGCTCTACGGTAACTAAATCATGACTGAAATAATCATGAATCAATCATGATTAAGTTACCGTAGATCAGGAGTTACTCTTCGCACGAAACTCCATTTGACCTGATGAATGCCTAAAATTTAGGCCGAAACGTTGGCGCAAATAAAAAGCTTTTTTGTTTACAAATCAGTTTTAATTCTTCAGTTCCCAAGACCAAATTCCTGACAAACCCACCCTCTAAAACTTAAATTTCATGAAAATCAGTCCTGCACATTTCTGTTTAAATTTTAAACGTGAGAAACGGAGATGCCTATTTCTCTTTGGTGATGTTATGACTACGATGTTAAGCCCCCGCCAATACTAAATATTTATTGGATGTTCACGTAGGCTTCGACGGTCGTCAGATGTATTTACCTTTTCTTCTTCCGGGTTGGACCGTGTCAAGTTTTTGATAGTTGATTTCGCACATCAGAAATCTCAGCCCTGAAGAAGCCATCACATGATGTGCGAAAGCTCGGCAACTATCAAAAACTTGACACGGTCCAACCCGGAAGAAGAAAAGGTAAATAAATATTTATTGAGCAACTAGATGTTCTTGAAACAAGGCTTAGATGTGGCCCCTCTTAGGGCACCCGTTCTAACTTAAATCCTTCAAAATTATATTGGGAGCGAGCGGGGCAAATTACTGGCAACATCACTTTTTGGCAAGGAAAAAGTCACTCAATCTGGAGCTATCTAAGGGTAAGTCTCATGTTTCATTAAAGATGGGCATAGATAAGGGTAATGCCTAATGTCAGGAGTCCCACAGTACTCGTCAAATGAGTCTGTATTAAGGCATTTCCCTGTCTCTATTTAAAAAAAAAAAAGTAATGACCAATTTTAAGGACCAAGTAATGATCTTACAAGCCGAAAAGGGAAATGAAGAGGAAAGACAATGCCCCAGAGGGACTCAGAGGTTTGCTGAAACTTTTTTAAAGACTTGTCATGATACTATAGGCATCTTGGAAGGATGATAGAAAGGTTACAATAATGCTTGTTCTCAAAAGAATTTTTTTTTATTTATTTACTAAACAACAAAATAGCTATAACAATACTTAAACTCAGAAATAATAATATGAATATATTTTTTTTTATTTAGTGTCTCTGATACTCCTGAATATAAAAATGGCAGTCAAACGATTTGCGAAGAATTCACTTTTCAGTGAGTCAGAACTTCACGTCACAGTGACTAGCCCTCAGTGAAATCTAACACGGTGGCAGATATGACTTCCTAAACATGCGAAGGTATGAGCTCTGCAACCTCTATGAGCAATGCGAAGAAATAAAACATATAATTACTCAAGGACCATTGAAGGGGTATCTCGCTCGGCTTCATGATACACCATCGCAAGCAGGATTTACTTTCCAGTCGTTGAACTGAGTTGCCGCGCCTCTGATCAGCTCACTTAGCATCTCATGTCCGCTCACAATACTGCTCAATCTTCTATAGTAGGAACGTTAACAGCTTGGATCCCTTAGAGGATATCTGCTGAAAACGAGAGAGAATAAGAAGTCGAAAGCTCCTTACGAGTCCGTTTGTCTCATGTCACAACACTTTTGGAATTATCATTTTTCCTGAGTGAGTATGTAATGTATATGTGTATAGTTACTATTACAGTTAAACATAACTTCAGAATAGTTAAACATAAGTCGATAATACTCTAATTGTTGTTTAAAAATTTCAGTAAGAGCATTTTCAGGAATTTTAAGCTCATTTACTTTATTTTAAAACATTTAAAATTTTAATACAGAAATAATATCTGAACCCAAACTTTTAAAATGGAATGCATTCCTAACTTTAATATAGGGGTTATATATCGCAATAAGGAATTCTAATTATGAATGTTAAGGAATTACATCCAGCAATTGCGGCTACTTGAATAAAAAATAACATTCATTTATTTTATTTATATCGTTAAAGTCATAATTTACTTTCTTTGTTTGTATGTACTTTTAAGCAATTGAAACTCAAATTAATTACTACAGTATGTCAGAATTCTTAAAATAAAACTAAAACAAAAAAAATAATGTTTCATTTTACAGGGGTTCTGCAAAAGTCTTTGGGAATGCATTTGCTGTTGCTTCTACAAGAAGTAAAGGTATGTGATCACAATTACTAATCAATTAAATCATACGCCTTAATTTTATTTATTACGTTAAGGATGATCTAAAAGTCTGAAAAAAATGTGTTAGAACATCTCACAATTTGCAAAATGAATTTTTGAAAAAGTTTCCTTCAGTATAAAATTTACAATGTCCATGATCTGTTGGCAATTACAATATTTAGAGAGCATTGGGGGTTGTTAAATAAACCCTAAAAAATTACACAAGATTTTTAAATATGACACAAAAATATAACTCTATTTTAACTCACAAATTATATGATTCTGGAACACAGCCAAAGACTAGCTAGGAATTCTCCTAGAAAGCTACCCTTAAGATGGAAAAACGAACAATACACAAAGCATTAATCGGACAAAAAAGTATCAGGGCTAATTTAGCTGAGCAACATTGTAAATTCAAAACAATACATTTTCACTGGGTTCAGTTCAAATATACATCAGTAATAATTGAAGAGTTTTTGACCGTTGAGATTATTAATAGAGAATTTTTGTTGGGGTTTGGTCAAGGTTGATCCAAAAAAATACAATTTTAAAAAATATCTATTTTTTAGGTAGAGAATTTTTGATGGGTTCGGTCAAGTTTGACCCCCAAAAAAATACAATTTAAAAAAAAATAAAAAAATGTTAATTTTTTGGATCAACCTTGACCGACCCTCAACGAAAATTCTCTACCAAAAATCTCTACGGTCAAAAACTCTCCATTTTTGTATTTTTTGGCCATTTCTGCTGACGTTTTGGCTTAAATTTTAAGCCATCTTCAGGACTGTTGAAATACAATGTCATAAAAAAACATAAAAAAATTAAATGATTTACATTATTATTGCATAAAAATTGCGGTACGACACGCCTTAAAAAAAAAATTACCGTAACTAAAAGTAATATGATATCAAATGCAGCAGAAAAACAACAACAAATGTGTAGAAAAATTCACCAAACCTACCTATCATGAAGGCTAGAGGAGACATCTTGCCACCTGGATCAAATGTTTATGACTGAGAGGTAGGGTTTGGAAATTAGGAAAAATTTTTAACGTGGGTGGTGGAAGGGTGGGAGAGCGGCCTGCATCAAATGGGGCAATACCAGAAAAAAGGACATTATTGGGAATAAGTAGCTTAAGGATCTAGGAGACAAATTAGACAGGTTTATTTAGGAAGAGGGTTAATCGTTTTTCAGAATATTGAAAATATTTGAAAAAGTCGAAGAAATTTGTTCTGTCAGTTCCGTCGTTAACTGGATTGTGTTGTAAGTTAATGTGAACGGTTTCAGATAAAAGGCGTTTGTATCCATAGGGTTCAGTGGAAAGAATGGTTATGTTCTCAAAGTCAAATGTGTGTTCTTCACGAAAAACATGTTTAATGAGGGCAGTTTTTATTTGTTTTTTGTTGATGTCATTTTGGTGATTGTTGATTATCCGGGAAATAGGGTTTTCGGTTTGTAATAATAATAATGTAAGAAACATGGCGATTTTGAGTGGAACACGGAATTTTATAGACAACATTGGTTCTGTTAGTAAAAGTCATGGGGTCTTTGAGGTGGGTGTAAATTTTAGTTGGTTGTTAGAGGAATATATTCTGCTTTTCGCTTTAATTATAAATACTATATGCTTTGATATTCCAAGTATTCATATAACTACTTATTCTCTTATGCTTCTGAACGTACTTGCATTAGATAAAAAAGAATTTAATAAAATACATAAATGTTTTATTCAAAGTATTAATGTTGTTCACGTAGGCTTCGACGGTCGTCAGATGTATTTACTTTTTTTTTTCTTCCGGGTTGGACAGTGTCAAGTTGTTGATAGTTGCCGAGCTTTCGCACATCATGTGATGGCTTCTTCAGGGCTGAGTAGAGAATGAGAGCTTTTTTAAATTCAGGTGGTATATAAATTTATATAACACCTGGATTTAAAAAAGCTCTCATTCTCTACTCAGCCCTGAAGATGCCATCACATGATGTGCGAAAGCTCGGCAACTATCAACAACTTGACACGGTCCAACCCAGAAGAAGAAAAGGTATTAAGTATTAATGTTTAAAAAAAAAAATTATCGATTATTATCTTTATTGATTTTCTCTTTTTTTAATAATAGCTATATAATTTCATTTGCTTGTCAGTGGGCTGTGGTGTACTCCAAAAACAGTGCAGAAGCAATAAATGCCGGCCTCGTGGCATGAATGTTTGAAGTAAACATGATGAATTTAGTAGTAAACCACAATATATAGCTCCTTCCTATAGACGTAAATGATTGTATGGGAGCTTAAAATTAAAACAAAGGGTGGCGAAAGAGTAGCTGATGGGATCCGTTTGGGTCTCGTATTCCCGACTGTGCGAGTTCAAATACCACCCTGAGCAAGCTTTTATCGATAAATAAAGCTTGTCCTGAGCCGTTTAGAATGGTCTGACATGTTCAGAATGGGACGCTACATGTAGATAGCTCCTCCTTCCATCCCCTGAAAATGTTGAAAAGGAGGCTAACTCTTGATTTAAAAAAAAAAAAAATTAAAACACGAAAGTGTGAGCGTGTATGACTCTCTCTCGCTCTCCCCCCCCCTCTCTCCCCCCCNCACTTAACATGTAAGATCCAATCCTCATAAACATGCACATCCAAAAATTGTGTATACCTGCTTCAATGCAATTTTTGTCCTGCTGTTTACGTAGGAATATGTACTATGCTCCTAAATCTCAGAATTAATAATCACAGAGCATCCTGTTTAGAACCTCAATCGTCCCCTCTTCCCATAGCAAGGCAATTCTTAAAGTCATTTAATGAGTTTTAATGACCTTTTCAAGTTCAAGTGATTGAACAACTTCCCGACGCGGCTTCAGATTTGCAACTGAAGACGAGAGAGTGCGCCTATATCGACATTCTCAAAGCCACCTTAGAACCTGACAATTATCAACAATAAGAGGATCAGAGAATTCCCAACTGTTTTCCCTTTTCTCCAGTACCAGTCCTTTCCGCAGTACCAGTATCTCTTCACTCCTCACTAACGAAGGGCCAGAAATCCCCGAAAATTTAACTCTTTTTTTCTTTTTGTGTGTTCACTGCACTCTCTATCCCAGCTGTTCTTGATTACTATATATATATATATTATTAATATTGCTCAGCTTAATTTGATTGAGGTAACTCATCTAATTTTTTTTAATCTGAAAATAAAAAAAAATAGAAGACCTACCATAAAGTTTCCGAACACAAGATAAAAATTGTAAAATATTTTGGAAGCGACTTCAATGCACGGGCAGAAAAGGGTAGCTAATTAGGTGAAGAGTAACTTCAGTAAATATCAGTAATTGGTATTATCTCTGCTTTTATAAATATTTTTATTTTTATTACATTTGTGTGAAAAAATAATAGTAAGCTAATGTGAAGAAGATAGTTGCCAATTTAGTGGTTCCGACCAAAATTATATCTCAAATTTTTTTTAAATAATTCGCATAATTAAAATAGATTTATAATGTGTTTGGGAGAGTTGATATATGTGTAAAAAGGAATATTGCCATGAATTTCTTCCATGTCTAAAAGTTAAATAGTTTAAAAATTATTTTTATTGTAGAAGAAAGAACCCGCAGCACATCAGTATTATTTTCGGGGTAATGCTATTATTTAAACTCATCAGAGTAAATCAAATTTATTAAAATGAATAAAATTTAAACCTATGCTTATTAATATAAAATATGACTCCATGGAGAAATGGTATAGCACAACAGAATTAATTAAACATTAGAGCGGTAATTGAAAGNCTAAACTAAATTTCTCAGCAGCTCAGTTTATCAATATTCATATTGAACTTACCATGTCATGTAAAATACATTTATTGTCAATAAACAAATGTTTGTTGAGGTTTATTACTGTAAACTAAATCTTATGCAATGATTGGGGATTACAATTAAAAATAGATGTCCCCACTACTATTTTCCAATTTCACTTAGCGACATGCGAAAATGCGTTATGGCAAATCAAATAAATAATAAAATAATAATAAATAAGTCTGCATAGGATTAATGTGCCACGAATCTAAGTTCAAAAAGGTTTAATATGTTAACAAATTTAGGATTATTTATATCTTCTTCCGGGATAGAACGTGTAAAAACGATTTTTGCCCAGCTTTCGTACATACGTCTTATTCAGGGCTGAAATGAGAATGAGCTCGTTCTTGATTCAGCCCTGAAGAGTTCAACACATGATATGCGCAAACTCACCAAAAAACAACTTTTTGACCCGGTTTAGCCTGGAAGAAGAATTTATGTATATTTCTGGAGACCGTGGAAGCCTACGTGAACAAATTTAGGATTGTTGTTGGCTGAGCTGAGAGCATTGCAGAGAGTTGAAATTCTGCCTTGTTGTAGAGTGTATAAATTAAAAACTCTTGATAAATGTGTAAAGAAAGTCTAGCATAAAGGACCTCTTCCCATGCATATACAGACTCATATACTATCCAAAAGACGAGTGAGAACCACATGGCAGAGAACACGACACCCATCCGACCACCAAGCTTATAACAAACTGAGCCGTTTAGTGACACGGGAACTCAGATCTTATCACAATAAAGAATTCAACAATTATCTCTCCTCACTCACAACAGAAGACAAATCCCTCTGGACTGCCACCAGAAAAAACCTCAAATACCACTCCCTCACCTCTCCTCTACAACGGGATGATAGCACATGGGCAGCGTCCGATGCAGACATAGCTGAGGTCTTTGGCCTTCACCTCAAGCAAACCTTCACTCCTCACCCTGACCCAGAAAAGAATTCTAAGAGCACGGAGGTAGAAGAATTCCTTGATTCCTCTCTTCCTATGTCTCCACCTCCTAAAGCTTGCCTAAATGCAAGTCTCCCGGGCATGATCTTATTACAGCCAAAATCCTAAACCACTAACCCAAAAAGGCTGTAACTTTCCTCACCTACCTCTACAGCACCATTCTCCGAACCACACACTTTCCTCTCTATTTATCTTTATTATTCTTTATCTACTGTTATCCTCTTTCCAAAGCCTGGCAAACCCCCAAGTAATCCTTCTTCCTATCGCCCAATTAGCCTGCTTCCTCTTTTTTCAAAGGTCTTTGAGAAGAATCTTCTTAAAAGACTAATACCAATTCTAGACACTCACCAAGTACTTCCAAAACACTAGTTTGGTTTCCGAGCCCAACACTCCACGATTCAACAGGTGTTTCGTGTTTTAGACTGCATATCTTCCACTCTCGAGAACAAGCAGTACTGCGTTGGTGCCTTCCACGATGTGTCACAAGCATTTGACAGGGTGTGGCATCGTGGACTACTGTTCAAATTAAAATCCATTCTCCCAAGCACCCTTTATCTTATCCTTCGCTCCTACCTAACCGATCGATTCTTCAGGGTCCGGCAAGGATTAGATTACTCCGACTATTACCAAGTGGAAGCGGGAGTTCCACAAGGTAGTGTGCTTGGCCCCATCCTTTACATCCTATACACTGCCGATATCCCGTCACATCCTAACACACTCCTAGCAACCTTTGCAGATGACCAAGCAATCCTTTCTACCGATGCTGATTCACTTACTGCCAGACAAAATCTCCTACGGCATCTAATGGACATACAGCGTTGGTGCCAGCGCTGGCGCATTAAAGTCAACGAAGGCAAATGCTGTCATGTCACGTTCACACTAAGGAAGAAACAACCTGCCAGAATTTACTTTAATGACATCCCTATCCCAACTTCCGATTGCGTGAGGTACCTAGGCTTTCATCTTGACTCCCGTCTAACATGAAACACACATACAAAAATCAAAAGACAGGAACTAAATAGGAGACTTGGACAACTTTACAAGCAATTAAATGCAACCTATTACGTCGCAACCTCCTTACTCCACAATGGCCTCAAAATCCCTTTAGTTAAGGACATCATTACAACCCGTTTTAATAAATTCCACTCTGGCCTTTCCATGCATCCCAATCCTGTAGCCCAAACTCTATCCAGTTTTACCCATCCTGATAATCCACCACGTCGCCTGAATAGCAATGGCCCCGTGACCTTCTCATTGCCAACACTTCATAAAAAAGAAATAATATGAAGAGAAAAAAAAAAAGATTCTTTGGATGTATTG
>KZ807668.1:5558-28507 GCA_000696205.2 Oncopeltus fasciatus | reverse complement strand
CACAGGACTCTTTAAAATATATAGCTCTTAAAGATAATCAACAAGTGCCCAGTAAAATTTACCCCTTCCTTCCCCTTGTTTGCCGGTGGATTCATAAAGTTTTCATGAGGCATTATCCTGAGTTAGCTAGATGGGAAGTATAAAATTTAATAATTCATCCAATGAAAGACTAGGATGAGTTGGAACAGCCCCCTTCGATACGAGAGAGAGAGAGAGAGAGAGAGAGAGAGAGATGTTAATCACTATAACATTTGACAAAATTTTAAAATGAAATGTAAATACTCTAGCCTGAAACTATGTTTTAACATATAAACTAATTTGAAACACATGAGGAGAGAACATCAGTTACACTAATGAAACACTTACCCTTAATATTAAACATTTCAAAATTATTTGCAAATAAAGGGTATTGGCAGCATTTCAATTAAAGTATATGACTTATTAAATGATGAATAAACTCATAATTGATAAATCTCCCATTTAGCTAGTGAATGAAGAAAAGGGAAGCATGGAAGTGAACATAGGACTCTAGCCAAGGATATAAGAGGCATCATTCCTCTAGTAGCACTCAAAATAACACAAAATCAGTTACCAACAAGCCCCAGTAATCCATAGGGAGTAAATCTCCAACCTCCTGGCAATAACATGATGAGGAAAACTCATCCCAGTTCCCTACTAGGGGCCTATTTTATCCTCATCAAAACATTACTGAGGAGGAGATGGTTGCTAAAACTTTCACTCCTTGTATAGTACAAGCTCACTTCCATCAAGATGTACAATCAATTCCCCGAGTAATTCGGCCATGATATTATCCCTACAAATAAGCAGGATGACACCAAAAGCATCACTACAATAGACAGAAAGACATCAAAATCATCTCAGATAGTCCTGTTATTTATTGAGACATTAACTGATACCTTAAAGAAACCAACATGCAGCATGACACACACTAACTCAATGAAGAGTGTGCTGTCAGTTCTTATTGGGCATCTATTATTCCACCCTCTTATGATGACAAGATAATCCTCGTCCCTGCACTTCCCGTCAAGCCAAAGAAAAGTTTAAAGAACTTCATAGGTTCGAACTCCTGCCACATCCATCATACAGTCCATACCTCTCACACCATCGGATTTCTATTTCTAACAATCCATGGCCCATTTTCTTCAAGGGAACACATTCTTTCTTCATGGTTGAAAAGAAGGAAGACCATTCTCTGGGGCACTCGGTATATAGGGAATCCACTCACACTGACATATATTTACATGGCGAGTCTCACCCCCACCCAGCTCAAAGGAAGAGAATTATAGCTACCCTGATCAACAGGGCTATAACCATTACTGAGCCAAATAAACTGAACAAAGAAAAAAGACAGAGCCAGGACTATAAGAAACAGCATTAATTAAGATAAGGACTATCTTAAATTAATGCTGTTTCACGTACATGAAAATTGGACAGATTCTTCCTAACCCTAAAGACGACCTTGGACTCAGGAAACCTGGACTTTACAGTATTCCTTGCTTTTGTGGCAAGGAATACATTGGACAAAAAGGCAGAAAAATAAAAATGCGGCTCAAGGAACATATCACCACTGTGAAAAAACTTCAAAATGATAAATCCCCCATAGAGGACAATTTTCACAATACCCAGCACACAATAATTTTTGGTAAGACCAAAGCCATAGTTAGGATTGACAGCTATCATCAGAGAGTCATCAGGGAAGCCAAAGAAATTGTCTGACAACCAAACAACATCAACATAGAAGATGGTTACAGGCTTAGCAAAAATTGATAACCGGCACTTCACAAAATCCAAAGGGAGCCCGAAGTCTAGCGATTACCACCAGAGATTTCCGCGACTCAACTGACCAATTGGAATAGTGGAAACACTGACTCTGCCCGAGAGCTCACCAATAAGAACCTAGCTCTTTCAGAGACCCTTCATTCTTCAATTATCTCTGACGAAGCTCACTGCATGATGAGCGAAAGCTTGGCAACAAAAACGTCATGACACCTTCCAACCTGTAAGTCGACCTTTATAATAATGACTGCTTGAACCACGGCTTGCATGGAAGCTTGCATCAACAAGATTATGCCACCTAATTCGAATTTAAATAGAGGTAAATATTTGTTTTTGTTTTGTTTTTTTAGTTTGTCTAGAAAAGGTTTGCTTTTGAGAGAGAAAATACAACAGTAGTTAAAAATATTTTTATAACTACAGCCAACATAATTTTTATTAAAGCCACACAACTTGTTACTCAACTTTAAAATGACTATTCAAATAAATGTGCAATAAACTATATTGATTGGGTTAATCAGGAATGAAATTATACGAACCTAAAATGTCATTAAAAACATTTTCACATTTTATTAGTTGTAATTATCGAATCTCATTAATTGATATTATTTAAAAATTATTCATGAAGTAGGAAATGTTTCTTTGTTATTCAGATTATTTAAACATTATTAATGGAGTTTACATGTCATGGTAGTTCTAATATGACTTTATTAACTACAATGCTAAGGAATCTACTTAGTTTACAAATTTCATGTGAGATGATTTTTTCTCTATATTTTATTTAATTGCAATAAGTACAATATACCTACCTACACTCATACATAAAAAATTCATGGGAATAGGACAAACTGCACTTGAAAGGTTTTAGTTTAAAGATGGTATATGCTGATAGAAGTCAGAGGCTCAGGGTTTGGGAAGATTGATAGATCAGTGTAATAAAAATCAGCTAATATATTTTCTCAACCAGGCTTCTACATTCTACGATAGAAAATTATTCTGTGTATCTTTGGTCAAACTAATTCTTAATTTTTCTTCGTTCTCTTATTTTCTAATTTAAAATTTTTTTACATCCATTTATAGTATACCGCTGTTGCCAGTGGCTATGCACACATAATATAAACCAGTTAATGAGCTAAAGGTGTATTATGTTGCATGTCCTAAAAAATTGAAAAAAGCCTTACAAAGAATCCCAACAAAAAAAAAACATCTACTAATAAGATCAGAGGCTTCAAAGGGACAGTATTGTGTTTGGTTTAATAAACCCAAATCACATTCCTAAGAAGCAGCATTATTGTTAATGGTCCAAATAATAAGAACTATTCAAGTCAAGACTCCTTTAAGTCTTGACTCGTTTAACCCTTACTATTTGATGTTTTTCAAATTTTGCATAGTATGATGAGCCTTAGGCTATTTTATTGCATGCAATTTTAAAGTAAAATCACTGAGAAAATTTTTTCTTTTAGCTTTGAAACTTTTTGAAGAAAAAAATGTATTTATATCTAGATAGTAGTGAATTACTATAATAATAAACAATGAACAAAAGCTTCTTTTTTTTTTTTTTTTTTTTGGGCCTGGCTAGAGTTAACTACCCTCCAAATTTAAATTATCATTCAAACTAATATAGTGGTTTTGAAAATGGTGTAGTGGAGTCGGTATGTTAAAAACAGAAACAATGAATGAACAACTCNTAAAAAAATACAATTTGATTGTATAATTAATATTGTAAATGAATTTCAGTTTCAACAATTTACAAATAAAATTGAGCATAATTAATTACTTATGCGAATTCTTAGCATAATGGAGGGAATAGGGAAATATAAGCAAATGTATGGAAACCTTGTAAGTAATTAATGCCATATAACTCTTGCTGCTTCTGGTAACATAATCAGTAACTTAGTTTAGAACAAGAAAATTAGCAGAAATAATAAAAAGAACATGTCTAAAAGAAAATTATATAACAAGGATTATTCTAAATTGTTATTCTAAATTGTTATTATTATTCATCTTATTTGTAATTGGATCGTAAGGCAGAAAAATTCACTTCACTTTACATTTATTTTATTTTTCCAGACAAAATTGAAGAGAAACAAGGTATTAAGATACTGAACTTCAACAAACTTTACTGCTTTGATGGAGATCACATGCCAAAAAGAAATATACAACCAATTTTTAAAAAATTCCAATGGTGGTCCTTAAAAAAAAAAAAATCTCTCATCGAATGTTTTGCTAATAGTCCTCCAGCTCCAGAGTAACTAGGGTATTTAACATCCATTTATACTAAGAAGATTTAGTTATACAGTAATATTAAGAAATCTATAGCAGAAAACAATAAAAGAAAGTCCCAAAGTTTTTAACACTGGTCACACAAGTAGATTAGGCAATATTAACAAAAGGAATGTAAACTAATAAAACCATATATATTTTAAACTTATACATTTTTTTTTCATTCTATTTCTTCTTTATTGGTCAATGCAGTTTCTCATAAAATATTGATTTTGTGAGGAACGTACAGAGACTGATTAAACCCACTAATTAGTAAAAAAAATAACTCCTTATCACCTTGACATGACTTGAAATTGAAAAAAATAAAATATTGAAAAAGTTTAATAATGCTAGTGAAGAGTACTTTTAATGGAATTAAAGAATTTTTCTAATTAAAGAGATTTTTTTTTAAGTTGGATTTCCTTTTGGAACCCCTTGTTATTGAATTCATAGTATTTTGCACAATAGTATATTGAAGCAGAGAACAAATATGACACTTTTAAACTCTAAAAATCTAATAAATCTGCTAGCTAATCTAAAAATAAAGAACATTGACAAGATATAATAAAACAGAAGCATTGTCATAACTAAAATTTAAATAAATTATCTTAACCTGTTAACCGGACAGGACATATAAATGCGTATAAAGGCATAAACAATATCGGGTACGTGTAGGACATATGAATACGTCCTCAAAAATGAAAGTGTGCCCTGGAACGGATGGGCGTATATTTCTCGATCCACTATCATCCATGCGTGTCTCGACATGAATTGACATGCGTATAGAATCAGAACAATTTCTCTGTTTTGTGTGACCCGTGGCAGGTACATATTTACACTTATTTTATTTTATTTATCTATTTTAATTAAATGCTTACAAATGCGTACAATGGCTATAAAAATATTTCTATTATATTTTTTTTTATTTCCAATCTTTTTATAATATTTTTTTAGTGCTCATCAAAATGAATGTGAGCGATATCAGTGATGATGATGTATGTTTCAATGTACTGACAAGTAAAAGAAGGAGACGCATTATAAGTTCTTCATCGNACGTACAATGGCTATAAAAATATTTCTATTATATATTATTTTTATTTTCAATCTTTTTATAATATTTTTTTTAGTGCTAATCAAAATGAATGAGAGCGATATCAGTGATGATGATGTATGTTCCAATGTACTGACAAGTAAAAGACGCATTATGACGTAAGAGATGCATTATGAGTTCATCTAACGGAGTCATCTAACAATGATTTTGACTATGACACACAATTGAGCGATACAGAGAGTGAGGATAATGAAGAAGTTGGTCCTAGCCACAACGTCTCTGATGTTTCTGAAGAATGGGTGCCTCAAAATGCAGAAAGACTACCATTTCCCTTCACTGTATATCCGGGAAATATATTCAATACTCCTTCAAAAAAAGTGTCTTTATTTTATCTAGAGAAGTTTTTAGATGAAACCTTATAAAATTACTAACAGAACAAATGAATTTGTATGCCGCTCAATTTTTCGCCAATAATCCGGAGTTGAAACCAAGTTCGAGACTTCGAAAATTTTTCCATGGTTGATTGATATGTGCTGCCTAAATGCATATATTTTGTACAAAAAGGATAAAGGTCATTTGGACCGACTTCATTTTTTGTTAAAGTGTATAGAGAAATTAGTTGATAACAATATCGGGAACTCACACCCGCTGTGTCAACAAGCAGCTCTACACCTAAACCATCACGCATAGTGGGAAGGCATTTTCCAGAGCAAATGAAAAGTAATACAGGAAAATCTAAATCCCGGAAATGTCGAGTGTGTTACAAAAAAGGTGCTAGAAAAGAATCTACTTACTGGTGTCCGAATTGTAGTGTAGCATTATGTATTAATAATTGTTAAAAATATATCACACAGAAAATGAGTTTTGAATTTTTATATGCACCTATTGTGTAATTCTATTTTGTTTACTTGCTTTTACTTGTTTTGTGATTCTTTTTGTACTTCTACTACTATATGTACCTATTAAGTAATTCTTTTTTGTTTAATTGCTTTTAATTGTTTTGTGATTCCTTTAGTACTTCAAAAATATTAATAAACNAATAATATCTACGTTCAAAAAATCTCTCCTTTTGACCAATATTAAATCCTTGTATTGTAAAAATTTATAATTGTGGTCTCATTTCTATAATTTTACTGCCTAGCTTGAAAGATCAGAGAAAATAATGAATAAATAAAATATGAAAGCCAATAGCATTTGGAATTTTCTGATACGCAAAAAAATCGTTTTTTCTTGTGTGTGTGTGTATATATATATAAAATCTAGTTGTTATTTTTTTTTTTTTTTTTAAAAGCACATTTTGCATGGCGGAAATAATTACTTCTCCCTCCACGTGCTAAATCCTTGTATTGTAAAAATTTATAATTGTGGTCTCATTTCTATAATTTTACTGCCTAGCTTGAAAGATCAGAGAAAATAATGAATAAATAAAATATGAAATAACGGTCTCCAGGCATGACGTATTGACATGTCCTAGCGAAACAATACGCGCCCGGTACATGTTGCATAATTTGAATGGGAACTCCCCGATTAACAGGTTAAAAATATGACCATTGAAGCTTATAACCTAATTGCTTTTTAACTCTCTTTCTTTTTAGTAGAGAATTTTTATTGAGGTTCGGTCAAGGTTGATCCAAAAAATACATTTTTTTTAAATACACTTTTTTTTTCATCGTATTTTTTTAAATTCTACCTTGACTAAACCCCAACAGAAATTCTCTATTAATAATCTCTACTGTCAAAAATTCTTCATTTGATCTTTTTCTTTTTGTTCAGTAAATAACAGCAGAGATATAAGCACATTTTACTTCTTAAGGGTAATTATTTACAATTATATTTGTATNATAAAATTCTAAATTATAATAAATTATTACTAGCTTGCACAAATAGCTTATGGACGGATGATTTTATAACAAATAATGCAAAAAATTGTACAAATAATTTTTTTATAGCAAACCATGCACAAAAAATGTAATAAGAGTCATTCATAATATCTCAAATGACACCATAATGATATTACAAATAAAATTATCAAAATGATACTACAATCAATAAAATCTGAAGCTTCCTTAATCCGACAAAATATCTTGACACAACAAAAAATGGAAATGTATTTTCTAAATTTAATTTGATTGCAAAACAAATGAATATTTTTCATTTAAAGATGATAGCCAAAGGCATCACTAATTAATCCAAATGTATAGTGACAAAGGTTCATCTTCCAAGAATCATAAACTTTCCAAACACACCAAATTTAAAAAATAATTCAAAATTTGATCAATCTATTTAAGAAAAAAATGTTTTTCAATTTAAAAAAAATACAATATGAAAAGAAAGGGTGAACAAACTTTCACAGTACTTTCTTGCATTTTCAGTTACAAGAGAACATTTCAATAATAGGTCATTAAGTATAACATTAAAAATTTATTTAGCTGCCTACCTTTCTGTATAATTAAATAATTCAATTATAAGTAGTCAAAGAATATAATAAATTAATATGGAAAACTAAATGTAATATAGTTAAAATCAAAGGGTATATCTAAGATTGGGTATATCAAAGAGACACTTAAAAATCTCCAAGAATATTTCATGCCATAAAATTTCCAGTTTTTCATAAAAGTATAAATTTCTTAATTTTCTATGAAGTGCCTAACAAAGATTTCAAATTGATTAAAATTTAATAGAAAAAGGAGTCTATTTTCTTGTGAAATTATGACTATGAAAAAGTGATGGCTTGAACAGTACAATAATGATGTAGGTGAGAGTTAAAATAATGTTACAATTTGACAGCTATATTAAANTGAAGTGTAGTTATAAATTCTATTAAATTAATAATTTTTAAGCTTATTCTGTATTCAAAAAATTTCAATGTGTACGATTTATCTATATAACTTAAAGAATTCAATTTGTAATTAACTGAAATTAAAAACAAATATTTATGAAAAATGAATTTACTCAATCGTAAAGAAGAAAGCTTTTGACATTGCATGACTTAAACTTGCATGATTCTGGAGATTAAACTCCAGTTTATTAAAAAACATCTACAGTTAAAACTACGGACTTAGATTAAATTAATGAGATAGTGATCCTCCATATGAGAACTGTTTTCAAATATTCTCATTAACCAACAATGTAAGCAAAGTAATCCCTTAACCTAAGAAAAGTGTTGCTTTAACAAATCAAAGTCTTAGTTTATCACAAGAAGTCATTGAGAATAATTGAGGATATTTTTACAATTATTATTTGTTAAAAAAAAGATTCTGTCATGGCAGAATTGGAACAAACAGAGGCTACTTGACTAGATTAGTGGTTTGCCAAATTAGAGATCTTTAAAAACAGATTCATGTTCTTCTGGGCAGAAAGTATTTTTTTATACTTAAAATAGTAATTTTGAAGTAACATATTGAACAACTACATTAGCTTCAGTAAAATTTGTATTATAGGTACACTGTGAATTTGTTGAAAAAAAAAAAAAAATGTATAAATGGGAGGTCAGCGGAACTACACCTCAAAAGACTTAAATTTTAAATTCTTTGTTTAATGGAAAGAAAATAGCTATGAACATAAAGCAAGTTTAAAATATAAAANTTATTTATTTATTTAGTATGCCTGCAGGCCTAAATAACATTTTAAAAGCCATGTAAAATTTACAATGTAACTGCAGAGTTAAAAAACTAAATCAAGAAAATTAAAGCATCAAAATATTTGTTTTTATTTGTTCAGATATACCTAATTAAAGAACTGAAAAATTGCTGTTTATCAATCACTCTTGTAACATTTAAAATTGTTTTGAAATTAAAAATTCGTCAAAGTGATGAAAATAAAAAGGAATATGAATGTTTTGAAAGGAAATGATGACTTCAAAAGTTTGAACCCCTGAATATTGATGTTATTTTCTGATGATATAGTAAAAATTAATTAAATGATGACATGTACATGATGATTGTATCGCTAAGAAATGTTTGGCTCAATATCACTTATTTTAAAATTCTTAAAATTAAAGCGGTCAAAGCAAGATCTTTCTCAAAGAACATAGAATACCATAAGTGAAAACAAGTCATGGGTGTCATTAATTATCTGTAATTATAAACGATTTTTTTAAAGAAATTTTTTAAAAGAAGTTGAATATAATAGACAGTCTTTTTGTACAGCAATAGAAGCTAATTAACAAATCCAATTTATTTATTTCTTACCTTAAAAATTATGTAATTCAGTTCAAAGCATATTTAAGAGACATCAAATGTACATATAATTATGTACAACTGCAATTACCTTAAATTCAATTTAAATTAATTTCCAATAAATCCCCACATAAAAAAAAAAAAAA
Organism: Oncopeltus fasciatus; assembly: GCA_000696205.2. Lineage (NCBI taxonomy): Eukaryota > Metazoa > Arthropoda > Insecta > Hemiptera > Lygaeidae > Oncopeltus > Oncopeltus fasciatus. The sequence continues at coordinate 19,076 of KZ807668.1, read as the reverse complement.
AAAAAAAAAGAAGAAGCTTAACCTATACCTAATATATAGCTGGCAGTCATACAGCTATAAAGTAAAACAGTACAGTTGATAAAAGAAGTAGAGCTGATATAAGATTCTGGTAGGCTGAGTTGGTTAGTTTCTGAATTTCTTCATCGCCTAAATTACAATTCAGATAATTTATCAATCTTTCCAGATAAAAGGAAATTACTTAGATTAGAACTAATTAATTTTGTTTTCATATGATTTCAACAGCAATTGAATACTTATCCAAAGAAACAGACTTTAATTAGATACTTTTACAAACACTTATACACAAACTAACATTCCTTTTTTTTTTTCAAGTCTGTTTTGTTACAAATTAAAGAAAAATATACTAACCCATTTGAAATGTTATTGGTGGTGAAGACATTCGCCCATCTCCGCCATTAGAGAAAGCTAAAATTCTCAGGTGATATGATTTACCAGGTGTCAAATTAGAAACCCAGGCAACAAGATCTGAACCTACTGGAATAATAGTATCATTCCCAGTGCTCATATGTTGATCTCTCTCCCAAACACGAACCTACAAACAATATGAGAATTAAAATAATTATACAAAATAAACANTATATATATTTAAGATAATTTACTTGAATCGTACAGGGAGCCAGAAAAAAAATCCATGTGAGATTCAAGTAAATAATAAGATGTGGGGTTACTTTACCACAATTATCATCATAATTTGAAAGCATTATTTCTTTCTCTAATAATCATAGATAGATTTGCTTATCTATTACTTTCTAGAGTGTTCCAGTTATCCATATTTAAAAAAAAAAAAAAGTGTATTTAGCATTCTTGTCTTCTGAGTCTCTACGGTCTATCCACATCCAATATACAAATAGACCCATTGGGAAACATTAATATTTTTGTTATCCACATTTCTCTTAAAATAATTCCCTTAAATGTAAAATAATTCCCTAAAATGAGTAATTGATTTAAATCATTGAGGTACTTAAGAATTGTGTATAATGTTAAGGATTAACAAATTATAATTATTAGTTGTAGAAGTGATAATGCAGGTTTGGAACTTGAAAGGTTCAGTAAAAATGTAGTCTTCCTGGTTTTTTTTTTCTTGTTTTTTTTTTTTTTTTTTTTTTTACAAATTTCGCANAAATTAATCACAATAACCTTTTGATAAAATGAAAATTATTAAATATTTGAATAAATATTTTGAATTATTAGTACATAAATCTAGGTAACAGTGTCTAAATTCTACATGAAAAAAATTACATATTTTAGACACGAAGAACTAAAACTAAAAATAGATAAAGTATATATTTGGAGAGTTAGGATAAATGGCTAAATATACACTTTTGCTGTAAATGAAGAAAGAGCTGTATAAAATATATAACAAATAACTTGACATGATTTGGTAGAAAGTTGTCTTACACATTCCTGATAAGAAGAAGGTAGTATAAGAAATGTTATAAAGAAAAGTCAAGTCAGCCATTAAACTGCAATATAATAATGTATATGAAGAAGTAATTCCTAAATATATTGTTATGTTTAAAGAAATTTGCCTTCAATGGACCATTCTACAATCTAGGGGNGGGCGGGATTTGAACCCGCAGCACCAGGATTGCGAGACCCGTACGGATCCCCTGAGCTAGCCTGGCGCCCCGAGGTCGTTTATTGTTATGAATGAGTATATGTTCAACATAGTGAATCACTTGCAATATGTATTAATATTTTTTTTTTTTTAATATATATAGGCAATCAACCACTCGGGTCATTTATGCCTTTTGAAATGGCGAGGCGGGAGGCGGGAGAAAATAGCTAAGCAGAGGGAGCGAGCGCCCCGCGAAGATGGGTTGGCCAGGCCAGCGGAGAGGAAGGCGACCGTTCCTTCCTCTAGCACATAGCTGATGTTGAATAGTGCAGCTCATAATAAAATGACATACAGAAGGCTCTTGGCGAGGGTCTGCATGTGTGAGCCAGCCATCCAGACCATCAGAGCCTGTCAGCCTGAGACGGCTTGAGAAGAGGAAAGAAACGACCCCATCGCACCACCACACCTGCCCCCCCCCCCCCACACCCGTGGAACACCCCCACCCAACGGTCTCGCCTATAGAAATTGATGTTTTAGATTATTATCTCTGCTTGAATAGTATAGTTTATCAATCAAATTTTAGAGTAAATATTGATTTTTCTGAAAAATTCTAGGCATTTGTCATTGTTATTTGAATTATCCATTAGAGCTTCATATAAGTTGTATGAAAAATTTAATAATTCTCGTTCATATTCGTATTAATTATTAAAATTAAATTAAGAAGAATCATTTAAACAGCTTGACAATGTCAGCTCCTCCGAGCATAAGCGATATATTCGTCGGCCTCGGAGGTTGGACTCTCGACACTAGTGCGGGGAATTTAATAACTTATCAGACTTGTCTCGGTAGCATAAGTGGTAAATGCACCGGCCCGGATAGCAGGGGATCCAGGTTCGAGTCCTGGCTGGGACAGTTAGATTTTTTATTCTGTTCCCTTGCACTAAAAATTATCTATATTTAATACCCTCGTTAATTGCTTGTTTTGCCAGTTTATCGACTAGTTCATTTTCCCTAATTCCAACATGACTGGGAATCCAGTAAAAAATAACTATAATTTCTTTACTGTTCAAAAATCAAATGTTATAAAATATATCTTGGACCACTGGATTACTAGAGAACGGATTTTGTATTGCTAGAAGAGTAGATAGTGAATCTGTGAAAATAATTAAATATCTTTGTTCTGAGCTGATAATGGATAATGATTTCAGAATAGCAAGTAATTCAGCTGTAAAATTGCTACAAAATTTGGACAATGAAAATTTGTAAGATGAGTAATTTGTGAAAATAGCCGAACCTGTTCCAATTTCAGATTCAGATCCGTCTGTATAAACGTGGTATGAGTTGGGAAAATAATTTTTTATCTTATTAAATTCTTTAATGAAAACTTCAGGATTTGTATCTTTTTAAAGAAATTTAGTTAAATTAAAACAAATTTTGGGAGTTTCAAAAGTCCAGGGTGGGATGGGTGAAAGAGATATTTCCTGTATTTCATGATTATTAATATTTATCTCTTCCCTCATGAGTGGTATCTTATTACAGAAAGAAAGTTTTGAATTTAGAGCCCCATTTGATAGCAGTTTTTCTTTAATTACAGTATTCTAAGGATTAAAAGGGTTAGAAAGGATTCTTATATAGTAGGAAAAGGAAAGTTGTTCTCGTCTTAGATTTAGTGGCATTTCTCCCGCTTCAGCACAGACACCAACAACAGCACTAGAGCGGAATGCACCAGTGGAGATTCTAATACCTGAATGATGAATTGAGTCGAGCATCTGTAGTGTTCGTGAGCTAGCTGAGCCATAAACAACAGACCCATAGTCTAATTTAGACATGATTAGACTACGATAAAGTAACAGCATGAAAGAGCGATCTGCCCCCCACAATGTATTACTCAATGTCTTCAGAATATTTAGTGATTGCAAACAGTCATTTTTTAGATTTTTAAGATGCTCTTTCCAGTTCATTTTAGAGTCAAATGTAATTCCTAAATATTTCACTTGAGTTGTAATAGAGATAGGAATATCATTAATTTTCAATTGAAAAGGAACAGCTGTATTCCTTTTAGAGAAGAGTACGCCAACTGTTTTTGAAATTGATATTGAGAAACCCTTATGATTAAACCAAATGTTTATTTTATCTAAAGCTCTTATCTAACTATGTCTCTTCGAGGTAGGGGCTCCTCCACTCGTATTCTGCAATGGCAAAGTGAGGTTATATTGTAAATCTCATCTATATTGTTTGTGGGCTCGAGATCCACAAAGAACAAGGGCAACGGAGTCTTTATATGACCGTCATTACTAGGCCTTCTTGTTGTTATGTTAATGGCATTTCTGAAGGTTGAGTGGTGGAGGTGACGGATGACGACCCTAACTGCACGCTCTTCCTTTAGTTGTTAAGTGTGATGCTGGGCGTTTGTCTCTTTCAGATAGCTCACTATACCTCTGTAGGTGTCTGGGCTATCTGGCATTATTTTAGTGTCTTGTTAACGATTGACACATGTGTATCCCCCGTGGCCGACTCGCTCATCGAGTTGAGTCCACATTAGGCGTAAGTTTTGTACATTTCTGACAAAAATGGGAAATGGTCGGGGTATACATTGGGTGGCGGCTTACATCTCCTCTCCAGTGATGTTTTGAAGAGGCTGAAAAGGGTTCACTGTAGTAAAGGGTGGTAGGATTTCATTCCTATCTGTCATTTTGTTGGTGGGGGGTGTGATGGTCACTCATTGAGAGGTGTTGAGGCGTGTTTGTAGTTGGTCTCACTCCAACGGAGTGCTACTGGCGGAATGCCGCCTCTTATATTTAGGAGGGGTCATGGGTGCACCACGGCGCATCCCTTTTTGCCCTCCACTAGCAATCACCTGATGATAATGATTGCCACCCATAATTTATTCATTAATTAATAAAAGGAAAAGAAAAAAAAAGAATGAAAAAAAAGTAGAGTGGCCGAATCTCGAACCTGTAACGCTGGGTTAAGAGTCTGGAACAGAGCCTCCTACTCAGCTGGCTGAGTGATAAGGGAGGCTATGAGAGCCTAGCGCCGCAAGGTGGGGGCCGGGCAGGTTTTCCCCTGTTGTCCCCAGTGCTAAGGATAACAGCTACAAAAGTAGTTCGCTTTACTCACTGTTTAGATGTGATCCTCATGACGATTTGAGCTGAAACTGCACTCACATGTCACTGACACTTCACTGCAAATGTATGTAGAGTTTGAGATCTCAGTTCTTCCCACAACTCGTATATTATAGTTGGAAAGACGGAGCACTATATACAGGTGTGTACTGTTCACTGGCTACACCGCTACTCATTCTGAGGGCACTTAAAATCTATTCCCGGGTCTTGGAATGGAGCAATTGAATATATTTTAATTATTAAAGCTAACTCTTTAAATCTAAGACAATTATTTCATTAATTGTATTTGGTAATCAATGGTTTAGCATGTTCAATTGAAGTTAGGAGTTGTTCTGCTAACACTATTTAAATAGTAAAGCGTGTAGTTTCATAGAGTGCTCAACAAATATAATTTTATATTTTTAAAATTCTACTTTCCGGTTGCAATAAAATAAGTCCATTAATTTATTTTAAGAAAAATTAAATGTACTACTGTAGATATTCTTCCAAACTATATCACAAAAGGACTTTGACCCCTTAAAGATTCAGAATCACACTTTTGAACCATTAATTTATATCTCTTAAGCACTTAAAAAGTTTCAGATTTATAGGATTTAGAAATATATAGCTCATTATAACTTGGGAGAGTTACAATCCTTTCTAAACCTGGAGAAATAATATGAGCCACCTATGTTTAACAATGTTCACCACGTATGGAATGTTTTTCAGGTTACATTCATCAATAAGTGCTATGTTCAGGAAATTACTTTTACAGCCTGTCTAAGTTTTTTCCAAAATTTATATTCTAATAGCTTTATTGTAATATAATGCAAATCTTTCTCAATCAGGTAATCGAAGTACTACTAATACTGAAAATTAATTTTTCTAGTCCCATAAATGAGTGGACTGTAAATTTATCTCTAAGTAAGTATTTTAGATTTAGATCTTGGTCGGCTTCTAAAATTGAAATTTTTGCGATTTATTCTAGCTATTATAGATACATAAATAATGAGTATCAAATTTTGATAGTTAAAAAATTTATTTGTACAGTGATATTTGTACATTGAGGCACAAAACAGTTTGTGAAACACACAACTGAATAATGTGATCAACTAATAAAGAATGTAAAGATTATCTCAAGCATACTGAGCACACAGTCATGCAAGCGATAAGTACACTGTCACTACTACTACTTGGCTGAGTAATATAACCAGAAACTTCAAAATATTATATTATTTTTTAAGAAGACAATCATCATAACTATTTATTTAGGAATAATAAGCAGTCCAAAATATATATATATATATATATATATATATATATATATATATATATATATATATATATATATATATATATATATATATATATATATATATATATATATATATATATATATATATATATATATATATATATATATATATATATATATATATATATATATATATATATATATATATATATATATATATATATATATATATATATATATATATATATATATATATATATATATATATATATATATATATATATANTATATATATTATAAAAACTAAGCTTTTTTTCTTCGCCTATATTTTTATTCATATTGTAAAAAATTAAAACTTTCTCTATTAAGACAGAACACATTTTATTAATTCTCTCTCTCACTCTTTATTAGAGTGAATATAAACATATACAAACACATGTGCACATATGCATAGAAATATTAATATTAAGATCAATAAATAAAAAAAATACCTTGAATCCAATTATAGGCTCTTCATCCGAACTAGGCTGAACATATCTCCATACAGCTCTTATGGTAGATGGATTTACAGGATAAACATTTACAGAAGATGGAGCTTTTTGAGGTGCCTTTCTGTATGTTTTTTCTATTAACAAAAGGATTTTAGAGTAATAACAAAAATACATATTTTGTAGAGTACTAACAAAATTATTAAAAAAAGAAAAATCTAAATGGCTTATTTAGTAATTAACATCCCCCATGACCCTAAATGTTGAAAGGGAGGTTAAACGAAAAAATAAAATATAAATAATAAGATCAAGTTACATGCAACAAATTAAGCATTAATTAATTTAAAGGAAAGTAAGTGTACAGCATAAAATAAATTCTAAAAAGTTTGGTTGGAGTTCATATGATATGAAACTATATAATATTTTAGCCCTAATGTTTTGGGTTGAGATATTAGCAATTACCAGCTTAACAGAAACAGCAGGGAAAACCTCCATGACTGTAGTATTTTAATCAAATAAAGTAGTTTTTTTAACCTGACATCCAAGTCCTCATTAATAATAATATTAATCACTCTTGGATAGATTCACATTAAAATAATTGATCAGGTTAATTATTTAAAAAAATACTAAAATCAGCTAAATTCAAAATAATTTAATAAACTAAAATAAGTTAAATGTAAAATAATAGTAATAATATGATAAGATATAACCACTGCTACACTTAAAATGTAGCAACATTATAATGTAGTACACTGATATGCTGTAAAAAATATTTAGTATGTTAAATTTAGGAATGCACGTACCTAAAAATCGCTCACTCTCTGGACCTTCACCTGCTGAGTTATAAGCCATTACTTTCACAAAGTAATAAGTGTTAGGTTGAAGTCCGACTATAAGAGACCATGGTCTTGTCGTTCTACTTAGATAATACACAGAGTCTTCTTCTCTTCCTTTTTCTTTCCAATATTTCAGCTAAATTGGGAATAAAATCCTTTCAGATGATTCAATTTAATTTTAGACTCACAAACACACATACATAACACAAATGCATATAATTTCATACATACACACACACATGAATAATTTATTGTCTTAGGACAATGTGTCCTCTCTTACAGACAGTGTACATAAAATATTTATCAATATTTATATTCCTTAAGTTACAATAATTACCAAAAAAATAACTTTTACATTAACTAGAAATAAATGGTAATGTTAAATCTCCTTATACAATTTATATAAAACAATATCATCGAGACATTAATTAACTATTAATAAAACTTAAATAAAGAAATAACAATAACAATTAAAATACGGAGGTGTATTACTTCAGATCAATATCACTACACAACAACACAGCCAGCCGATCCCTCTGAGTCAGTCCTAAAAAATAACCTTTACAGGCCCTACAAAAAGGTGATGAAGCTCTTATTTCTATTGAGCTCTCTAGCCGCAACTGCAAAATATGAGAATCTGTTTATATTGATCTGGCTAACTGGCAGCTGCCATGTTTCCTCAAGTATATGACTATTTAGGGCGATGAACCCCTTCCTTAGATCCTCTAGTATCCATCTTTCCAGAATATTCATGGCAAGGCATAAGGTGTTTATATGTCTATAATCCCTTGCAGCTAGAAAGCCCAGATTTTGCAAGAAAGGAGTTGTATGGTCTATTTTTTTTTTGGCATTATATATAAACCCTATAGCAGCATTATAGATCCTCTTAATTTTTATTTCCTCCGTTAATGCAATGTACATATATATTGAATCATTGATTGAGAGGGAGGTAGGAGAGAGAGAGAATTCTGAAAATATACAGAGTAAAATATAATACCGTTATGGGCTATGGGTCAATTTTAATTAAGAACAAAGATAAATTAAAGTTAATTTATTATAACAAATAAATATACCTACTAATAACAATATAACCTACTGCCCTTACTAATCAATAAATAAAGAAAATATATAAATTACTTACAGCTAAGTAAAGATAAGTACAAATAAATTAAACGTATTTATTTGCATAGAGGCCTCAAAAGAACTTGCTAATTACACTGTGTAATGTCACTTATCATTTCACTGTTACTACCATTTCAAAGGCTATGATCAGCCTGATGCGATCTGACATGGAAAACTGACATTGGCTGAGGCTAACATCACTGACTTGGGGACCGCTGGTGAGCTCCTTTTATAACCTCAGGGAAAGGACGAGGCAGACCTAGAAGAATCTAATAGTGATTTTTTAATAACCCTAATTTTCTCTTGCGAAGAAAGAAAGGAGCAAGTGGCATCCTTCAATTTGTCTCTTCTAGTATAGGTCCTCTCTTATAAGCTTCACTAGTCTTAAACAATACATAATAATAGATCCGAGTTAAAATTTGGCTTGCTTCAGATAAGCTCTTTTAAATAACACTAAAAATGATAAATTGGAAAAACAGAAAAAATAAATAAACCAAAACTGCATGTCACAATTAAAACTGATATGGTTCATATGTGCATTTTTTGAAAGTTAAATTAAGACGAAGATAACTTCACAAAACCATTCTAATCCGTAGTCAGTTTTTATTAATAAATTTAACACCCTGGGAATGTTATGAAAGAAATTTCAATTATTTTAGTACCCAAACACATAACTCTTTTGAAAAATGGAATGCTCAACAAATATATTTTTTAATTTCACCTTTGTGGTTGCAATAAAATAAGTCCATTCATTTATTTTTTTTTAATTTAATTGTATTACTGTAGATATTCTTCCAAACTACATCATGAAAGGACTTCGACCCCTTAAAGATTCAGAATCAAACTCATTTTTCATATAATTTTCGGTAGCTATTGCCACAGCCCATTGAGAGTGGTGTCATTGGTCAATTTCTCATTCGTTTGTCATTGAAAGTCATTTTTACTATACATTGTAATCAAATCACAAAATTATTTTATTTTTAACAGAATGTTAAGTAAATAAAGGTTAAAAAACAAAAAATTGCCACAGCCCAACGATCAGCATATACCTGACCACTTCTACCAGTGTTCGACTGCGCTGCTCAGCTAATTCATTTTATCTTGGTAAAGACAGCCTTTTAGTTAGATTTCTCAGTATATTGTATATAAATATAATCTTTACCAATCTTTGATTAAATGTTAAATAAATTTTCCTCTTAGCTTTTGAACTATTAACTTATATTTCTTAAGCACTTGGAAAGCTTCAGAATGATAGGATTTAGAAATATATAGCTAATTTTAGCTTAGGAGAGTTACAATCCTTTGTAAACCTGAGGAAATAATATGAACCACCTATGTCAAACAAAGTTCACCATGTATGGAATATTAATAAGGTTACATCAAGCAATGGTATTCTAATAGCTTTATTTCTAATGGACTTATAATACATATCTTTCTTAATAGGGTAACCTAAGTACTTATACTGCAAATTCATTTTTCTTGTCTCTGTGAATGAATGGATTTTAATTTATCTTAATGTAGGATTATTTATTTCCAAATTGTGTGACACAAATCTAGAACATCCTTGTTTAGATTTATTTATTTGGTTTCAGATGGTTGGGTGAATTTTTTTTTTTTTTTCTTCAAAATTTTATCAAATATTGAGCCTTATTCAGGCACCAACTACTGAATTTGAAGAAGTTGAAGGGGAATTCATGTATCTTTGTTGCTTAATTTTTTTTGCACCGGTTATGAGAACAATCACTAATTTTGCTTTTGATACCTGTAACATGTAAATGTAAATGCTATTTTGTTGCTATTATGTTTAAATTCATTTGGATTATGCTTTCTATAATATTAAACACAATCTGTTGATTTTTCCATATTACTCCTTTTTCGTTTTTTAATTTGTCTTCTTCCATAGTTTTGCTCCTTAAAATGTGAAGGTAGGACAATTCACCATGTGATTAAATATTTTTACTGTTATTTATTTATTGTTACTTACAATACTGCACCAAAAGTTTTCATATTTCAAAAATAGTCTGAGCCTGTTAAGTATCATCAGTAACATTTAGCAGTAACTGAACTATCAGTAGTTAATAGTTTTTGCTAAATATTTATACCTATTTCCTCCATCTGCAAATGTATTTATATATTTTTGGCAGATTCATATACATTTCATTTAGTTCAGATTTAATTTATCTTAGCTGATCCTTTAGATTGGTGTATCTTATGCAGTTTCTGACATTTTTAACTATAAGTATTCCAATATTTCATATGTTCTTATTCAGAAAGATCAAAAAAGAAAAAAAGAAATAAGATAGGACTTTTTGATCAAAAGAATCTTATTAAGCAGATTCATCAGCTTTGATAGGTAGTTTTTTCTCAATTGAAAGGTTGTCTTTTCTCTTGTTTTTTCTTAATTAATATTAATCCACTAATCATTCTTAATTAATATGACTTTTATTAACCATTTTCATATGAATAAATTTTCTTCCTAAGGTATAAAGGTATATGGTATGTAGTTTATGGATATATATTGACAATTGTAATTTGACCTTTAACCCCTAGAGTGTGCCTGACTAGTGGGGTTTCCAGTGTACAAAATGTTGGCCTCAGAAACAGTTCAATAATATATTGTCTGGAAATGTTTCAATTGAATTCAACAGATAACAAATTTTAATTTACATAATATTTTTTAAAAGAAATTAGAGTAATGCTTATTGACTTACCCTGTGACCAATAAGTTTTCCTCTGATCTTCTCTCTTGTCATTTCAATAGGTGTCCAAGTAACATTAATGGCAGTTGAGTTAAATGATCTAGCTGCTACTTGCTGAGGAGCAACTTGTGGCATATCCTCAGCTGAATAAACAACGGTAGCATTTGATTCAGGACCAGCACCTTCAGAATTTGCTGCCTGAAAACCATATATAGAAAAATAGCAACCAGAAAACATTAATTTATACAACATATGCTGAAATGCCCAGTTTACAAGCCTAGCTAAAAATGGAAATTTCAAACTTTTTTAACAAAATATACTTTAAAACAATTTTAAATGGCATTAGATATTAGTAAATTTACAAATTAAATACAGAAATACAAAAGGAGAAAATAATATTTAAAATAAACATAATAAAGAAAAAATTATACTTAAAATGATAATTAACATATTTCTTCATTAAATAACTTAACAAAAACATTTATCCAACAATAAATTTATTATGAAAGAGTTTTTATCAAATATAAAAACTACTTTTAATCAGTAACTTTGGCTTAAATAATATCCTTAATAAAGAGCTTTTTGAATAGCAAACCTGAACTTTCACATCATATTTTGTATAGTAGTCATCAAGGGGAACTCGCACAACAGCTACACCAACATTTCCATGCGAAGACAAATTTAGTGCTTGAAATTCAATATTGGAATCTTTGTGACGTCTCCAAAAAATTTTATAGTAAATGCCAGGTCCATTCTGATCCTTAGGAGGTAAGGGCTAAAATATATCAGAAGTCATAATTACTAATAAAAACAAAAATACAAAATTTAATATTAATATTTTTATTATATTTATACAGATAAAATTACTTTTTCATTATAGCTAAACATTAATGGCTTTAGTGTCTATTAGGACCAAAAAAGGAATCTAATTATAAATTACAACACAAGGTAATAAGCAGCTAATATTTGGAATACTGAAACTGGATAGTTTTAATTATAGTAATGAAAAAAAAGGATAGATGTGCTAAAGGCTTATTTATGTTTCCATTAATATCTTTTGGTATTAATATATTCTACAGTACATAAATAAAATTTTAAGAACTATCATACCTTCTATTGTCCGTCTTCATTGGTTTCTGCAAACCATCCTCTGGAAACCAATGAAGACAGACAATAGAAGGTATGATAGTTCTATATTCATTGGAGGTGGAAATAACCTTTTAGATTATTTACAAAATTTTAAGAGATTAGAGAAGAAGTAGTGGGTCTTGTTTAATGTAACTGGTGTTAGATAACTTCAGTACACATAACAGTTACACCTCAAGTCATTCAGGATGGCTGCCAATAAAGAGTCTACTTATACCAACCCAGGGAAGTCTTCCCTCACAATTTTTTGCAAAGCAAAATCCATACACTATAAAACTTATTTGGCCAATATTCAATGAAGAGATAAAGATTGGAGCAGCAAAGTAACTACTTCCTGTTTTAGTAGCAATCAGCGGTTGGTTTGGCTACTTTTAGAAAACAAGATCTGATTTAATTGATTCATGATAGATTTAGGTAGTACAATACATAATAAAGGAGAAAAATGTTTAAACTTGCTTGCCTTGATAAAACAATGAGGAAAATAAGGACATAATTAACTTCAGACTAAAATTGATAAAATGTGCATGAGTTTATATATATGCGCGCACACACACACACACATTAAGGTACATACCTCCCATTTAATCACTAGATCACCAATTTTGCCTCCACCACCAGTAATTTTTTCAGGTGCTTTGTAAGGTTTGTCACTTTGAGTACGATACTTAGGTGAAGGGTTGGAAGGTATTCCATAGCCATACTTATTTCCAGCTTGCACAACAAATTCATAAACAGAATGTGGAACTAATAACTTTTCTATAGTTGCTTCTTTTCTACCATTATAACGACTAACTTCACGAGCATAAGCATCTAAAAAAAATTATTTAGTATAATACAACTACAAGATTGAGTAATAAATTATTATTCACTTAACAAAAGTCAAAGTCACACAATAATAGAAAAACTGGGAAATAATAAAACATTACTTTCAGTAATAGAAAACCATGAGTCATTCCAAGATGTTTTTCCAGATATACGATAATGGGTTATTTCTTGTCCGTGTTTTGCACCATCTGTCCATTGAACTGTTGCAGAATTTTTGGAGATATCTAATACTTGTACACCACCTAAATAATTAATTAATATTATTAACAAAAATAATGTATTCACTGTTAGATAAGCAATATTAGACAATAAATTATTTAAATTAGAGAGTTTCTTACATTAACAATATTCTCGTACATTACCAACATTCTTGTATTTTAATTATGATAATAAGTATATATTTTATTATGAGTTTAATAAATAATTTCTAATAATCACCATTGATATAGGCTAGTTTTAGAAGA
>KZ807667.1:341940-354139 GCA_000696205.2 Oncopeltus fasciatus | reverse complement strand
TATATAATTATAATAATATAATTATTTATTGTCCTCAGACGTTAAAAACCAAGCTAGTCACATGCAAAGCAAGTTATAATATTTTATCACTCTTAACAATATAATTGAAGAGTTCGTATTAGAAAATTAAATACTTGTCATTATAGAATTGTAGACTAGAGGTGTTTAGAATGAACATTAACTCTTTATGTGTTGCTCTAATAAATCATATAAATATTGCAAATTGAAGGATACTATATAGATGTACTTATTAATAAAAAAAAAATCTTCCTCGCAAAGAAATAAATGAAACCTAATACACAAGGGCCGCGTAAACTGGGCAATAAATCTTAATAAATTAAGACAAAAATTACCCTCAAAGCCCAAAAGGAAAAAAGGTAAAAGTTAATTTTCTTGAAATATACAATCTGGAGGGGAGAAAAGGGGAGGTGTTCAACCACCCTAGTTTAATTTCTAATTACATCATTATTCGGCGTCTTTTGTAGAAACATAAATTATAGGGAAGTAAATTTTGAATAAAATTGTTTCTATAATTGAAATGAAAACGAGGATATTTAATGTAGTCCTTCTGTAAACTACCGCCCCCTTTCCCTCTATAACATTTTATGGCAACCAGACAACAACAAATCTATTTAATATTTTTCGAAATGAGTTCCAAATATTGAATTTAAAAAGTGAGGGCCTGGACCGTATTTATATTCTTTTTGTATTGTAAAAATAGGCAATGATTCTAAAAAAAAGAACAACACAATTTTGAACAATAATTGTAGATAAAGTATTTTAATTAAGAATATTTATATTTTTTATGTTGGGTATTTCGTATTAGTCTGAAACAATTTTGGTTATTATCGAACGTTTTAGGTCCTAATTGGTTATCATCATGGTGCTTTAATTTTGGTGCTCGAAATATTCGAGTAAAATTAACTAATTGTAGGAATGACACACTTTAATACTTTTGTCTAATAAGAAAACCCACAATCCGGTTATCAGTTATTAAATTATTGTAAACAATTATATATATTTAATAATTTAAATAAGTCTATCAGCTGGGAGGTAAGAAATTTCTAGCCATGAAGCACAAACATCTCTCTCATATTTTTTTTCCATATGTATTATTGAATAGCAATTTATTTTCAACAATATTTTAAGTGAAAATGCTTGAGAAATTTCAAACTTTCTTTTACCTGATAAAATATATATTCTGAGAGTTGAACCTGTGCCTAACAGACTCAGGGAGTAAGAGCCTGTGCACTGTGGAAATAACAAGTACAGTGAAGAGTTCCTGAGTATGCCACGATGGGACTGAAAGCGATAAAGCAAAAATAAAAATAATTATGGGGAAGATGTGGGTTTTATTAGTTTCTTCTAATGAAGATATTCATTCAAAGTGAATGATAAAACTGATGATGACGATCGCTAAATATTAACCAACAAATTTTGCTTTTAACTAATTTAGTTTACCAATTTTAATTAATAATGTTAGATTCAAATAAAGCTCTAGGTCTGGAATTTTTTTTTCTTATTTTCCNTTTTATGTTCTACAATATGTTTATGTATTGCAAAATGAGGAAGTTCTTTAAGAATTAAATTATGTGAATTGAGCACCTCACTCTCCTCTCCCTTTTGGTCAGCTTGGTGACAGCCTTCGATATTAGCCTTTCCTTCAGTATTTTTTTTTATGGTTGAGATGTTTTTATTATTCCCTTTAAGGCTTGAGAACCAGTGGAGTAGTTTAAAGGTGATATCTCAGTTGGACAAGGCTAAACTGAAAAGCAAATCGCCCATCCAGAAAACACAAACATACACACGGACGGCAATATTTCCTCAGATAGCGGCAATCAAAACATCTCCGCATCCCTCGAGCCGATTACAGATTCACCGAGAGGCGGACGTGACGCGAAAGGAAAAGAGGTGAGGGTTTCCCAATCGCGGGAACTACATAAATATGGGTGGGGGTGGAGTCTGGGGGGAGGACGGACGTGCTACGCTCCGTAGCAATATTAGAATTTCAAATATTCAAATTTGGCGAGAAAGGTCATTCCGTGGATATGCTCGCGGCGCTCCTCCTCTCTGCAGGGAATGCTGTATCGATAGAAGAGAGATATCGATATTTGGGGAATATCACAAATCGGATATCGGAGAAACAATATCCACTTTAAACCTAATATTTCACAGCTTCATTAATGAAATACTCTTAACGACTAAAATGAAATATCATTTGAAGAAAATAAAAATACACTACTCTCTTTAAAAAAAAATTAAATAAAGAAGAACCAAGTTTAAGCCCGATAATTTCACTTCCCCTCTGGCTACAATGCCATTTAATAAAAAGTAAAAAAAGAAAATCAAATTAGGATAAATTTGTAACTAAAGGGCTGGTTAGAAAAATAATTTAATTCTAGCATTGGGTATTTTTAATTTTTGCTTTAGATTTTAATGATCTATATTAGGTTCTGACTTGAAAATTGACAGAATAATTTTTTTTTCCCCAATTTTTACAAAGATTTCCTTATTTTAAATAATCATTCTACGGGCACCAGGGTGGCTCAGGGGAACCGTTCTGGCAATTGTGGCTCTGCGCGTTCAAATCCCGCCCAGGGGGGGGGGGGGTTTATTATTTAAAAAGATTTTTTTCCTGAGCAATGGATGTTTAGAATGGGATGGCAACCTGTAGATAGCTCCTCCCTCCATGACCCTAAGAGGTTGAATTGGAGGCTAACACTTAAAAATAAAATAAAAATTATTCTTAGTTTGAAATGTTGTATGTATGGTATTATGAAAAAGTCAATGAACTGAAGAAAAGATATGGGGGAATGAATTTCATGGTAATGGTGACTTTTGAAATTTTAAACACACAAACAGCAGAACGGCATCCTTTGCCATTTCTAAAACACTCATTTTTTCAGCCATTGCAAACTGCAATTTCTCATGGCCTTTCACTTTAAGAGAGATAATCCCATAAAATCGATGTTCTAAATAAACCCCCCCCCCCAAAAAAAAAAAAAAAAAAAAAATAACAACAAACGAACATACTTGAAGCTGGGAAATTATATTTTATGTTAAAAATGTTGTACACTAAGAATAAAACATAATTATTTAATTCTGACGATTACATATCATTGATAATTATATAAAATTTGTCATTTCTTCAAATTCAGTTATAGAAACTAAAATTTTACTTTCATTGAGGTTGTTGAATTTGTACATGGACAGAAATACATTTAGGGTTATTCTTGTTTTAAGGAATATGCCCAATTACGCTTTACTCATTCACTTGTTTTTTTAACTCACTTATATTTTGGGATTCATGGATTGAACTCTATGTAGATTTATTTTGCTTTTCTGATAACACTTATTTATTAAGCCCTAAAATAATTAAACTCTAAGTTATCTTTGAATTCCTTGAGATGGTTTGTAAAATCTGACGTGGCCCCGGCTATACAGCTAATGATGCAGCACCATCGTACAGTATAAACAATTAATGCGAGGAGATATAATTAAAAAATCTATCTGTCCCAGCCAGAACTCGAACCTGGATCTCTTGCTTTCCGGGCACGAATGCTAACCATTACACCAACGGGATGAGCTAGATAACTTATTAAATTCCCGACACACTAGCGAGAGCCTAACCTTCGAGAAAGACGAATACATCGTCTTATGCTCAAAGGAGTTGACATTGTCAAGCTATTTGTCGACTCTCGTTATTTACTTTTTTAATTTTTATTTATGAATATTAATTTAGTTGTGGTTTATTATCCCACGTAAATTTTAAACAATTAATGAGTGGGAATAGAATAAAAATAATCATATATTATAGTTCAAAGGGCTGAGTAAAAGATAAAAAAATTAACTTTTTAAATATAATTAATATCGACGCCTATTCCTTAGTAAATGTTTAAAAACATTGAAATGCATTTGGAGCTATTCAATAGGATTAGTTGTAGCTCTACAACTTTTCATTCATGAATTTTTCTTTCAAAATATCCCTTCGACCACAATATTGATTTAAGCGGTGTCATATGGTTATACAAAATTTTATGTGTCTCATATCTGTCTCAATATTTTCATTGTGTTTCTATAATGGATAAAGAACACTTTGCAATTTCTATTGATGCAGAATAGTAGATACAGTAGACTTTCAGATGTCGGTCTGTTTTACAGATAAATTTTAATAAGTATTTCTTAATGAGGTGATACGTGCACATAACTAACTGCTGCACAGCATGCAGACACAGATGGAGAATTATTTAAAGCCCCGAGGGAAGTTATCCTACTCCAAATACATGTATAATGTATCAGCTGCGATTGATCCTTGCGTGTGCAGTACCCCAATACATATCTCCCGATAAGTGCGTGCGTACACTGATAGGGAGATTGTGTCTGTCTGCTTTTGCCTTTTAGATCATTCTGACACGTCTTCAAATAGTTAGTGCTAAGAGGAAAATGTGCATAATGTTTTTTATATGAAGCTGCAGTCGATAGGATGTAGAATTAATCTTCTGCCACAGCATCTATATGGATATCATAAGAGATATGCTGTCTTATTTCATCTACTTATGTTCTCCTTCATGGATATACTCTTATTATCTTCCTTATTTATATACTCATCCTACTTTTTATCTATATGCTACTGATCCATAAACTCCTTCCACTCTTTTTTCATCTTGTTAAAACTCCCAAGATCATACATATCTTTTGTGTATTCTTCTTTGATCCTCCTTTTCCAAAAGCTTCCTCTGAGTTCTTCCGGGAGAGATATTTTCTCCAATATATTCCCAATATCCTCACACATGCTCAATGTCCCCCCCTCCCCTAGCCCTTTCCACTATATCCATCTTCTTAAAGTCGTCGTCCCCCCCTTTCCCAACGGCTTCTTCTTTCTTTACTCCATCAAATTCTGTACTCGAAGCTTTTAGGCATACTGGAAATACGCTGGTATTACAAGCTTAGGCATGAGTCCTGAGGCATGTATTGTTTTTTCATTACCAGAAATAGATCCTGAAGAAGAAAAAAAAAAAAAAACATTCCTTAAGTCTCGTGTAACTTACACACTTATTTAACGGATTTTTGATCGACCAAAGGACGCACTGAACGTCTCTTGTTTCATAGGGAAGTCACAACATAGTTTTTCTACGTTAGTCAAGGTACAGGAAACAATTCTTAGCAAAATTTCTCATAGTATGTGGCTGGTTAATGATCTCTTTTATAATTTACATATGTTCACTAAAATTTTATTGAAGAATATTTGGAAAAATGTCAAACTCAGTATTATTAATAAAGCAAGTCTTACTTAGCTAATTTATTATAACAAGCCATAAATTTATTAAATAATTAACTAAGTATTTCACTTGGTATAATAAGTATATAAAGGATGGTTATATGAATTGTATATTCCTAATTATCTCTGTAGAGATCCATTTTCGTCAAACTCTTGGAGAATAAAAACCTCAGTAAATAATATATATCATGTAATAATAAAAAATATAATATGGGATATTTTAAAATTTTCTCTTCTTCTAAAGCCCGTCCCACTTAATGTCAGCAACTAATAAGCTCGAAGAAAAAAGCTAATTCTAAATTTGTTTTCATAACATCAACAATTGCGAATGCGTGCTTTGCTGTATACAAACGTTTTTATGATTTTAAGCAATTTAATGATATCCTAAATAATACAAAAGTCCTAGGTTCATGAAGGAGATTTAACCTTATTTTCCAGCCTAAGAAGAAAGCCCCATCAACAAGTGAAGAAATACTAGAAATAAGAGTTGTAAGTTAATGTACAGACAACCCTCCATATATAGATCGATTTATATATTGCTGTGGAGACTTTAGCCTTTTTAAAGTTCAAATAAAAACTACTGGGAAAATTATGGGAAAATTATTTATTAAAGCCACGAGAGATGCGTTCATGTTCACTAATAAGGAAAGTCAATTCTGAAAGAGTACGGAACCGCACCCTCGAGTCTTCCATCTCGCAGACATTTCGAAAGCAGGGGATTCCCGGAGATCTCCTGTCAGAATATATTAATACATAATAAACAGAGCACTTATTCCAAGGACTGAAGGAAAAGTAGATATATCCTTGCTTGGTGAGGAATTCGCTCTCCATTCCCTATAACTATAGTAATCCACTAAACCTTGTCATGATAAATACAATATATTATAATAATTTTAAACACCTACCTTTGCTAATTTTTTATTTTTATATATCTCACTTAATTATGCTGCGGTCTATAATTTTCTACATTTTATTACATAAAATAAATAAATGAACGTCGTGAAAATACAGAAAATTTTGGTAGATAATAATTGAGGGTAAAATTTATTGTTATTTAAGCAATTATTGAGAGGGAATAGAATAAAAAAATCTATCTGTCCCAGCCAGGAATCGAACCTGGATCTCCTGCTATCCGGGCCGGTGCACTTGCCAGTTATGCTACCAGGACGCGTTAGTTGTCTCATTCTATTCCCTCTACACTAGCAAGAGCCTAACCCACGAGAAAGGCGAGAACTTCGTCTTGTACTCGAAGGAGCTGACTCCTTCATTTACAGGTCATTTACTTTATTTAATTTTTTCTTTATAAATATTTTATTTGGTTGTGGTATTTTATCCCACGTAAATTTTAAACAATTATTATTTAAGTTATGTTGGTTAACATTCAAATTGGAACTTCATAATAAAGGAATAATGTTTAAGATAATTTATTTATAATGCGTTAGTTAAAATATTAAATAATTAAATTGTTTCTGATTCGTAGCAAGAAAGCACATAAAATTATCCCACTTAATTCTATTTTCTTACATATTTCACATCCAATTTTATATGCATTTTCTGATAGTATTATTTATTATATGTATAAATACTTACACCAAGTAGTTCAAGTGTTCAGTTCTTACACCAAGTAGAATAGACATCGTGAAATCGTATTAAGAAAAAAAAAAATACAGAATCTTAAGGAATGGATACTGTAATACGAACTTGAACGCTGTTCTGAAGGTCATCCTGACATCATCCGTATCCTTGTCAGCCGGAGATGTCAGTAAGTGAACTCGGTTAGTATCTTAACAAGCGATTCCCCTACGACACCGAAGGCTAGGAGTAAACCTCTCCCAGTTATATGATAGGGCTTCTGACTTGTAGGAGATTGGTTAACGAAACTTTTGAGTGTTTCTTGGCCTTAAAAGAGAGTAATATAATTACCCAATGATATTACTCTGACACCCGTCAGTAAGGATAAGATGAGCTCAGGGGATCCGTACGGGTCTCGCAATCTTGACGCCACGGGTTCAAATCCCGCCCAGGTCAATCTTTTATTTATAAATAGAAGCTTGTCCTGAGCCATGGGCGTTTAAAATGGGGTAGCAACCTGTAAATAGCCCCTTCCTCAATGACCCTAACTGGTTGCAAGGGAGGCTAACACAGCAAAAAAAAAAAAAAAAAAAAATAAGATAAGTCAAGTTCAATAAGGAAGAGAGTAAGTCTTTCGTCACCATTAAACTTTCACAGACATTTCAAAAAGGGAACTTTCTTTGTTTCCTTTCTTTCTAATGATCTTCTAGAAAAGTGACTGGTCGCCCTGTCGGCTAGAGAAGTATGCTAACTTGATAACATGGGATTACATATTATCATGAAGGGATTTAGGTAGGAGTTTGGTCACTGCCTCTTACTTTCAAATGACTAGTGATTGGCCTTTGGCGCTGGATGCTAGCAATTACGTTCCTTTTTTCTCCAGAGTGCAAATAATCATATGGATCATCGTATATAAGACAATACTTTTGAAGACAATGCTCCATCTTAACGATACAACCCATCAGAATTAGTTATGTCGAAAGAATTAGCGAGTTGTTTTTTTTCTCAGCTTTTGCTTTACATTGTATTTGTGTGTGAGTGAATGAATAGTTTCGAGACTGGCTCTGATTGAGTAGAGGTATTGAGATGGGATGTGGGATCTCAACAGGTGTCATATGACCGATTTGACGAGAAATGTAGGGCATAGTGAGCGGTTTCCTATGCCTCGCCTCTCCCCAAACGAGACACTTACCCTGGCAGAGGATGGCGGCGGGCGACCTTGGCTGCTCATTAGTAGTTGCGGGCTGACGGAGATCCTCGGTCCAGATAGGGATGACCTATCCCGCTGAGCTGACACTGGTGAAGGGTCTCCCAGCCTTGGCGGATCCGGAGCATCCCCTACTCCTCGCAAGGTCGGCGGACAGCACACGTTCTCTCTTCCTTGCCGGACCCCGCTACAGTTACGAAAATAGTGCCCACTCCCATTGGCCAATAGAGCTCACCCTGCTGGAGCCATTCCCTAAGCCTTACTCCTGCTGGACCTCATCTTGTAACTGCAGAGGACCTCACATTTCCTTAATATATCGAATATATAGCTCTCATGTCTTACTTAAGCCAAGGGCTATGGATTTCTGTTTGGTCAGGACTTGGATACACGTCTCTTCTAGACTACCGAGTACTAATATACGTAGACAGGGATCATGCAGTAGGCAAAATGGAAGAAATTTTATGTATTTAGGGAGTATCAAACGATAAAGAATAATCTTAACATAAAGAGGATATAAGTTAACGAACGATTTTACCGCAATTTACAATTTATTTGTTATAAGTGAAAAAAATCCATTCTTACTTACACTTTATTATTGTTATTATTAGTCGTCGTCTTGTCCATATAATCCATTAAAAAAAGTATTAAAATAAATAAAAGTAAATTGTGGGAGTATGAAATATAATTAATTTTAAGAACCTAATCAATCCAAAGCCAAAATAAGAAACCTTATGAAAAAATGTGTATAGTAAATAATAATGGGGTCCGTTCGGGTCTCCAAGACTAGCTTTTACTGATAAATGATGGCTTTTCCTGAGTCTCGAATGTTTAGAATGGGAGGGCAACCTGTAGCCCCAATTAGCCTCTCTCTCTCTGGGCTAAAATAAAAAAAAAAAAAAAAAAAAATGATCCAAATATTAAGAATTTCTATTATTTAATACCAATAAAACAGACCAACACAAGTAACTATATCTATATAATTGAATACACATTAATATACAATTCTAAAACGTGAAGTATTAAATAAATGTTTATAATAATTTGAAATATTTTAGATATATCTTACAATTATTACTTTAGGAAAGAAACACATTTACGGCTGATCACTAGTCAGCTGTTATCTACATCTGATTCAAATCGTGTTGAAACTTCAAAATGGACTCATAACACATGATTAATATGAAATCGATGGTAGGGGCTTTGCAATTGGAACTTGTAATACTGACATGAGTTCATGTAGGATTCGTCAGAATACTTCAGAGTTTTTTCTACAGGGTAAGACTTGTTAAGATTTTTTTTTTTTTTTTTTTTTTTTTTTTTTAATAGCGTGTTAACCATTGGTCATTAACGCCAGGGAGAGCATAATTTCTTGGCAATAGGTTATGGTGAGGTGTACTGCTTTGTTAATGCGAATAGTTATTATGTGGATGGACATAGTAATTTCTTTGTACCTAGAAAACTACGAAAGTTACAAGAAAAAGAATCGAGAGAGAATGGAAAATAAACGTAATACTGAAAATGCATCTAGATAAGATTTAATAGCCTGCCCTCTTTCAAAAAGTTCATTACTGAGTCGATGACTTTATCGTCATCCAAAAGAATTTCGTCTAGAGTCCTATTTTAAGTTATATTTCTTACTTTTTTTTATATTTATTTCAGTGGCATACATTTATGAATATAATAATAGGAACGAAAACATTAAGTATTGAGTAAAATAACTTGAGGACAATTTTATTTATTTATTATGCTGAATGTGTCATTAGTATGAAATAGATTTTACAAGAAAAACTATGTCAAGAACTTTTGCACTATAGTTATCTATAGATAACTGTGCTACAGTGCTTTGACACTAGCATTACACACACAAATGCACACGCACATCTAAAAATGTCAACGTAAAATATACTTCTTCTTTACATTCCCAAATATTAGAATCAAAATATTCTACGTATCTAGTTATAAATCACCTAACATTGCAAGGAATATATATACCCTTATCCACTGCTTGTTGAGGTAATAAATTCACTCCGGGGTGGTACAAAGTTCCAAATACAGATTTATTTAACATAAAACAGTTGTGTAATTTTATTACATACGCATCTGTTATCATTGGAAATAATTCATGGGTAGGATATAATGTTATTTCATCGGTTGTTATGTAACTAATAGCTACTATTAGCATAATATGGTTGCTTAAACTTAAGTACGTTTCAGTCAGAAAAACCTGTTCTAAGGCTAATATGGTAACAAATTCGTACTACCAGAAATATGGAGAGCATTATGGTCATAGATTTGCTCCAGTTGTTAAACATACTGCGATCAGGACATTGCTTGTAGTTGCTACCCCTGAAAACTGATTAATGCATCACTTACATGTCAAGACAGCATTCCTGAGTGTTGAATTGATTATTGAATATCTTATGAAGTAACCTGAAGGACGAATTCATGTAAGAAATATTGGTCAATAGAAGTCAAGCTAATCAGTGTTTGGATACAAAATGAAACCGACGTTCTAGTGTTCTTAGATGATATTTTCTTTTGGAACAAACAAGATTGGCCTCAAACAACGTCAGGGAGGACGCATTTAAAATTAAGTTCAAGATTGAAGATTTGGGTCATGTGCTAAAGTTTTTTTTCGGAATTCGACTTCAGGAAGGTCATAATAGAATTTTCATTTGTAGTTAAAGTCAAAATATCAAACTGTCAGACATTGAAATAATAAGGGCCTTTGAAGTCACAACCTCTACGGAACTTTCCGAGTTGAAGTTATATGAAATGAAGATCTTTTACAAGATTGCAGAAAGTATGAGAAGCAATGGGTTATTTACCGTGTTCAGTAGCAATAAGATAGGTTGGCATAGCGTTAGCAGTCGTTATTCTGTCTCAATGAGCCAGTAAACCAAGACAATGTGACTGGAATGCGGTCAAGCAGGTGACTGGTTACCTAAAGAGCATTGTGTCAGAAGAATTTAAGATTTAAAAAGCGGCTCATGTGATGATTAAAGGCTTGGAAGGCGTTGTCACAGAGAAGAAATCGAGAAATTTGTTTACGTTTAAGTTTGTGTGTCTGAAATTTAAAACTATTTAGAATAATCTAAGTTCAGTGAAGAATCGAAAAAAATATTTTTCAAAAGTCGTGTCATGCTATCAAGGTGACTAAATACTTATATATGAGCCTTTCACTCTTGCCAAAATAATTCACACACGATTCCCTCAGGGTAATCAGCTGAAATAGGTTGTTCTTTCTGGACTTTATTTATTCTCCACCATCATCACACCAGGTATGGATCCTCTTCATATCCGAGGTCTTCCTGGCTAACTTTCTCTGCAGACGGCCAGCTATAGTTTCCAGTGATAACTGGCGATGGGGAAAGTTTTATTGATGAGTTGGCGGGCTTGGCACCTAAGTGTTTTATTAGTTCACCGCTGTTCACCACAGATCGTCTCCCTGAACACATATGGTGGTTAGTTTTGTCTGCCCTTTCGAAGGTTTTTATGGGGCCTGTTACAGCATCAACTCGATTCATTTATGTCGCTCAAGAAGTTCATGAGAATGTTGCTTATATTATACCTTTAATAAGATTTATATATCCAGAATAAGACTAGATGTCCATCAATAGAAATATCACTGGAGAACAATTAATAAATCAGAATGCCTTTACTTTAAATTGCAATTTGTACAATATACTATACATCCTAGTCATAAATAATTTTGTGAGCAAGGATGAATCTTTCATTTCTGTTGTACGATCTATATTGTATGAAAACAGAAATGTTTGGATACTAATTAATGCTCTTCAAAATGTGTTTACTTTTTATGTCTTTTCAATTTTAAAATTATTAAATTATTGACAAACAATTAAATTTATCTTGCATTTATGCTTATTATTAAATAAATAAATTTTGGTTAGAAATGGAACTTTTGGTAAGTTACAAAAAATTTTGGGTAATATTTTCACTATGATGAGCTATCCAGTGATTTATAAATATAATATACTATATAAATGTGTAAAATATGAGAAAAATTGAGGTTAGGAAGCTCATAATTTTAATTTAATAAAATGCATTAATTGTGCAAATATTTTCTTAGAATAAATATTTATTGTTCCATTTTAAAGTGCTTTATTGATTACATCATAATA
>KZ807667.1:312401-328628 GCA_000696205.2 Oncopeltus fasciatus | reverse complement strand
GTATATATATATATATATATGTGTGTGTGTGTGTGTGTGTGTGTGTATACATATAAATTTGCAAATTTCCTATATGTCTAATTTCCATATAGGAAATTTGCAAAAAACCTCTTAATAAGAAGTAATGAATAAGGTAGAAGATATGTTGGAGTCTCTCCATCCTTCCTTTCCCGGTCGGCAGAGGGCCAGTCTCACGGAGCTTACATTTCCACATGACTCCCATTTTCGCTTTTTAATACAGAGTTAAACTCTCATTTGCTCTCGTCCTTAAGAAAACTTGTGTAATCTGATTATTTCGGTGCTCCTACGTGACGGGCTTTCTGATTCGCAACTTGTTAAGGATTAGTAAGTGGGTGTCGGCTTAGCCGAAGGAATCCTTTCGGTTCTTCCGTCCCTGACTCCCCGTGTTCGAGTCCCACCTTGGGCAAACTGGTTTTGGTCAATCGGCGTAGTTCATGCATCTCCGATGTGAGAGGTTTTATTTATATTTTTCTAGAAGTTTTGATGTAAGATGATTTTGACGAGGAAGTGTAAACACCAAATTTTCTCACTAATATAATAAATTTTGCTTCAAATACAATGGTAGATTTCCAAGACTAAGGTCTCCTATCTACTTATTTTTCTAATTTTTTAAATAATTATTTTGAGTATTTATTCAACTACTTAGATTATCTTTAAACCTATGTACTTTTTAAAATATCTGCAGCCCAATTCTTCATAATAATATTAATCCATGAAGCTCAACTCACGAAGCTTAAGATATAGTATAAGACGGTTATCTCAACCTTTCTGGACTCCCAGAATTATAGATTGAAGTATGATTAATCAGAATTTTAACTCATAATTAGGAATTGGATTTGGAAATCCATTTGCTTGCTTATAGATCTCGAATTACGTCCTGAGTTGTTTGCAATGATTCCTTCTGTAAAAAGAATAAATAAGATCTCTTTAGAGAAGCTATGATATCTACGGAGGGTTACATTTCACGAAACACCAAGAACATTCTGTATCCACGATCCTGCAGATCATTAAGTGAAATTTCCTCCGGTCGGTCTGTTCCAACTCGGAAAATAACCAAAAAAGGGTAGAATGGTCTCAGATTGGGGCTTCTTCGCCTTGGGTGGAATCCCACGCCATTTGCAGAAGAGCCGTGCCCCATACTCCGGGCTATCGTTAGAGACTATTGACGAGTCCAGAGCGACGTCCGGGAAATGATAGGTCCCCCTCTCGGCTCTTAAATCGAAAATGTGATTTATGCGGAGGAGGAAGGTGGTCTGAAAGGGTCAAGGCTTCAGCCGTCCTCGATTTAAGAAAAATCAATTACCTCCAGGTAGTTTGATGACGAAGATGATGAGGGGTTGTTGTTCTAAAGGTCTCTTAAAACACTCCTTGTTCCGATGCCGCAGGTGGCCTGACAAATGATTATTTTCCCGTCGATATCTCAACTTATTAAAGCCAACAGTTCGACTTGAGTTGCTCCCTCCAAAAAGGGCTAGTATGCAGAACAGCTTGTCTATATTACTAATGCTAGCACATTTATTTCAAGTCACTTCAAATTGACTTGCTAGCATACTGATTGCATATCTGAAATAAAATATCTAAAGACTTCCTACTTTGTATATCTATATAGAAAGGAATGAAAAAGGAAACCGTGGGATGTATGAAAGACGAGGGAAAAAAAGGTAGATTGATGTAAAAGGACGAAGTGATCCAGGAAGAGGATCCTTTAAATTTAAATAGTACAAGGAAGGACGTTTATAAACCAGTTCTTACAAGTTTTTATGAGAAGGTTTTCGTTTTATCAATATACAAATTTGTCCGTATTCCGAAATTGATTAACTTATAATGACGCTTAACCTGTTCTTAATCTAAATTTTTTTTGCAATAGTCAAATTCACCATCACTTTTTTTTTTTTTTTATTATTCATATTAAATATTACTGATTTATGTAGATTTTTATTATTGGTATAGTCTTTGCAGTTTTTTGTTTTATTATTTATTTATTGTGTAGCTTTTTTAAAGAATATGTCCTGTGATTCTTTTAATTAATATTTCATTTCGATTTGAGGAAATTTCGGATTTTTCTCCTTCAGGTTAAACTTTCTCATAAATTATAAATGTTTAGTCGGCTTTATTCAAAGACAGACTTCTTCTTGCCTTTTATTAGTTTGGTTTTATTGGTTTTCTTTTTTTAATACAGTTGTTGTTAGAACTAATTTTGAGTTTTTCCGCAAATAAAATAAAATATTATTTTGTTCTATTCTATATATATATATTGTATTCCTAATGAGATTTATTGATCACTTCATTCATATTTTGTTTTATTTTATTTCTTTTTTGTTTTTTTTATTAGTGTTAGCCTCCTTGGTGTCATAGCAGGAGGGGCTCTTTACGGGTTGTCATATCATTCTAACATCCATGGCTTAGGAAAAGTTCTTATTTATTGATAAGAACTTGTCATGGGCGGGATTTGAACCACCAACGTCAGGATTGCGAGACCTGAACCAAGTATAGAACCCTGGCGTTCCTACTTCATTGATTTAAAACAACATATATGACGCACTGTCAGAAAATCCTAGAAGTAGGGAGTTATGATGCCTGGTGTCTGAGCTCTGGAACTGCTGATCTTAAGTGAATAAAGAAATTGTACGTAGCTTGCTGTAGTTTGTTGGAAAATTGAACAAATAATCATTGTAGATATAATTCATTTCACCAACTTTACTCCGAATAACAAAATATATGTCATAATTACATAAATATAGAATTTATGGTATTTTAATGGTATTTGAAGGTAATTCAATAAGTCTGAATTTTTCCTTGATGTTTACTGAATATATTGGGAATATAAGCCTATTGAAGTCAGCGTATCGATGTACATATGAGAGTGGCGCGTAAAGCTGGTAGTTGCTAGCTCGAGCGGAGACCTCTATTACCACTCTTTCGCAAGATTCAATCTGCCGATGGATTGAGGATTGATGAATCTGCTGGGATTGCCCTTCGCCCTGCCCTTTCCAGAGCGAGCTCCGCAGTCCCCCGCAGAATATCACTCGGATTCGGTAAATCGGGTCGGCAGGTTTCGTCAGGAGGAGAGGGTCAAGTGGCTCCAGAGAGGAACACGTAGTCATTCCTCCTTTGAGGCTAATACCTTCCCCTCTGGTGTATGACGTATGTAATAGACCAGGTAAAAACCCACAGAGTGGGGGTAAAACAAAGGCGTAGTCCGTCAATCAGGGGCTAAGTCAAATTAATAGATTTTCCCGAGACGAATTTCTTAAATATAAAAATAATTGGAAGTAGGAAATAATTTGATTTTGTTTTATAGATAAGAGAAAGTTTGCTAAAGCTCTTGTCCTGCTCATGACCGACCAGTTAGAAGATGAAGGAGTCCTTTGTCCTGTGGATCGATAGGAGACACGGATTATGGTTACAGTGTCGATTGGATTGATCATGTAATTTGTTGCTCGTACATCGCACTTATTTAATATATTTTTTAATAAAGTATCCACTCACTATAAAATGCTGATAAATCTCAATGTAAACTTGTTATTTATTTCCTGTAATAGTTTTCTTGTCACTAATACTAAGAAAGGCACAAGAAGATATAATGTTTTAGCTAAAAGCCGTCAAATATAAAATATTACATCAAGTTTTCACTCGCCAAATTATAGGCTCCATGTTTTGAAGGTCATTAAGGAAAGGGCTATCTACTGGTATTTACGCTATTTTAATCTCTCATTTCACTTGTCAAACTTTTCTTTATGGATAGGAAATTGCCCAGGGCGGAATTCGAACCAGCAGCGCCTAATAGAAATCCTGGACGCATCCCCAGGCTATGTCGCCTTTCTCCAGCTTAACAAGGTTGATGGGTTAACCGTTTTCAGTATTTTTAAAACAAAAAAACCATATTATGTATTAACAATTTTTAGTGCAAGGGAACAGAATAAAAAATCTAACTGTCCAAGCCAGTTCCCTGGCTCCTATGTGGGATTAAATACTACAAAATAATTTATAAAACTAAAATTTAAAAGTAAATAACGAGAGTCATTTAAACAGCTTGACAATGTCATCTGCTTCGAGCATAAGACGATATATTCCTCTGCCTCGGAGGTTAGACTCTCGACATTAGTGCGGGGAATTTAATAACTTATCAGGCTGGTCCTGGTAGCGTAATCGGTAACGCACCAGCCCGGAAAGCAGGAGATCCAGGTTCGTGTCCTTGCTGGGACAGTTAGATTTTTTTTCTGTTCCCTTGTACTAAAAATTGTTGAAATTTACGTGGGATTAAATACCACACAAAAAAAATTTATCATATTATGTATTGTCTATCTTTATCTGCTTGACGTAAGCGTATACCCAATGAAAATATAATTAGTAATCATACAACAATTGACAATATGATGATATTGGCCTTCTCCGAAACCAAATGCTAAATATAAGTTTCATTTTTTGGGGAGAAAAGCCATACTAAGCTAAATATATTGTAGCTGAATATGTTTTGAACTAAATGACAATTGTTAAAAATCTGAAAACAAGAAAATATGATATTTACTCATTTATTTAGTGAAACTTTAAAAAAATTAAACACTTTAAACTCAATGCAATACGAAAATTATTATTAGTTAAGTATTAGGTTTTCTAAAAAAAAGGTGTCATACAACCTGCAGAGAAATAAGGTCTTGAAACAATTGTTAACTTTAATAAAAAAAATAATCAATAGTGTTCTTATGAGTACTTTTTCGTAAAAATTTCAAATTTCCATCTCTGTACGTGGAAGTAAACTTTACTTTAAAATTCTGAAATAATGTGAGACAAAAATATGATAACATCAATCTTATTTTGCATTGTTCTTAGATATAATGATCTTAAATACTCAAAATTTTTATTCTGGATCATTTTACAAAATAATATTTTATCTTTCTAAATCTTCCGAAGGTGTTATAGATTTTCTAATTCGGTTCCCTTCTTAACCATTCTTCTCTGCATGATGTATTTTGCATACGCATTCCCATAAGATCCTGCAGTTTTTACAATATCACTTTAATTTTTGAAGTGTTTTAATATGTATGTTTCTGAGTCTTATTCTTTAGTTTATTATAAATTTTTGGGGTTATTTCTTTACTTCATCTCCAGAGCACTTAATTTGAGAACTATCAACAGAATATGACATTTTTATTATCTATTCTCGTAAAAAATCGAATTCTAAAGCAATTAAAAATTTTTAAAACATTATTGACAGACTTCTTCACTATTAATTCAAGAGATCCATTTTCTATTTTTTTTTTTTTTGTTAAAGATTGACGTAAATAAGAGTATATGACTACTTTGATCGGAGATTGAGGGTTGAAGTTTATATCCTTCAGAGCAGTTCTTGAGAGAACAGGAGTGAAGTTGAGATGCTTAAAAGAAACGTCTGACCGAACAGACAAAGCTGCAAAGGAAGCAGCCGGTATATTCGAACCTCCTCTAAGTATCCTCGAACCAGATGACCTTAAAAACTGGCTAAGGAAAATGGCACTCCAAGACTGGGAAAATGCATGGATGCTAGAACCAGCACACAACAAACTGCGGAGTATAAAAAACACCACAAAAGAATGGAACACCTCCATCTGTGGGAATAGAAGAGAAGAGGTAATACTGACCCGTATGCGGATAGGTCACACGAACCTTTCTCAAATACACCTAATTAACAAAGATCTCCCGCCTAAGTGTAATACCTGCCAAGTTCACCTAACAATCCAGCACATCATAGAGGTTTCCCCAGTTTATCAGAATTACTTCACTAGGGAAGGCATTGGAAGAAATATGGCAGAGTGCCTTGGGAACAACCCCTCTACAGTGGATGGGCTGTTAAACTTTCTTAAAAAAGCAGATGGAGCCTGGAAAATCTAAATTAAAGAATGAGATATTATTTACTATTTTAGTTAATAATAATTTATTTATTATAATTTATTAAACCCATTAATTTAGGTTGTTATAGTGGTCGAAATAATCCTGATTCCTGTCCTTTATTAACTAATTTATAGTAAATATATTAAAGGGTATTTATAGGGCATAATAACCTAGAAGTTGATTGCCCTCCAATGATCTACTACTACTACTACTACTGCTACTACTACGTCTGACCGAATGCTTTCGGTATAGAATTGTTCCGATGGAAGTCTGAGGAGAATGCTGGTATTTGCTGAGCCCAGAAGAAGGGTCCTCGAATGAGATGGCGTGGCGGATTTCCGTCCCGGACCCCGTACAAAGGTGACATTCTAATAGCCTAGGTCGGGGGGAGACAAAGCCAGCCATTAGGTATGTAAGGGCCGTGTCACATGTGGCCAGCTCTTCCTCCAACACGAAAACGCTTTGGTGAGCCTGGAATGGTTAACTGGAGGCATAAGTCCCCCCCACCCCCGAGCCTTCCTAGAAATTAAATTGAATAAAACATATCACACCTTTACAGGACTCCCTCTTTCCCCGGTCCTCTGGCTCCGCCGCCTCCAGGGGCCGCTCTGTCTCTTATTGAGATACTCTTGGGATCAATGAAGTCTCACATGAGGCTGATGTCAACACATCTCTATGTACAATGACTTTTTGAGGTCTTGGAGAGCTAAACTGATTTCCCATTTCACATCACCCTAAAATTATTGTCCTGTCCTTATTTTCGCAGATCTTTAAGAAAAAAAGAATTGGTAAAACAACTCTAACATTAAAAATTCCTGAAGAAAAAATTATTCTGCGATCCTAATTATGATTTGTTAAACATAAAGTCCCTTCAAAATTATATATATAAAGCATTATACTGCCTCCTACATAACGCCCTAAATTTACAGCACAATTTCCAATATTTCCAATATTTTCTGTTAAAATAAGGATAATAGGCAAATTATTATAAGAATTAAAAAATGTATATTATTTCTTCTTAAAAGATTTTGACTCTAGATATCGAAAACCATTATATATATAAACAGCTTAACAATGTCAGCTCCTCCGAGCATAAGACGATATATTCGTCGGCCTCGCAGGTTAGACTCTCGACACTAGTGCGGGGAATTTAATAACTTATCAGACTTGTCTCGGTAGCGTAAATGGAAACGCATCGGCCTGGAAAACAGGAGATCCAGGTTCGAGTCCTGGCTGGGACAGTTAGATTTTTTGTTCTACTCCCTCGCATTAATTGACGTAAATTTTAGTCTCGTGGATTAGTGAATAGTTGTGTTTTACAATAAAACTTGGCATTTTAATTTTCAGTCAAGGTTCAATTTTATTTTTTAGACACTGGTTCAAGTCGGCGGCAAGCCTGAGGATATGGAGGACCAGCCTCATCTCCTCCACAAACATCTAGTCGTTATCACAAATCGTTATCTCCCTAATTCCCACACAAATCTTCTACGTCTCCCTAAGACCCTAAAGATCACTAACGGCAACTGGGGACAGAGTCAGCCCAGTCTCAGGACTCGAGGACTACAACGAACTCCGTGAGGCCCGATCTGTCGAGAGTCAGCCTCACCCCAGAGCCGGGAACCAAGCACTAAAGCACCTTCGANAAAATACGAAAAATGCAAAAAAATAAGAACGAACTTGGCGTGTTCTTCGTTTGATGGAGAAGCTGCCCAATGGCAAAACTCCTAAATCTCTATTTACAATACACAGGTTGTTTTTTTTTCTTCGTATTATTTTTTTAAAATTTTTTTTATGAAGTGTCGGCAATGAGAAGGTCACGGGGCAATTTCCTATTCAGGCGACGTGGTGGATTGTCAGGATGGGTAATACTAGATAGAGTTTGGGCTAAAGGATTGGGATGGATGGAAAGGCCAGAGTGGAATTTATTAAAACGGGTTTTAATGATGTCTTCAACAAAAGGGATTTTAAGGTCATTGTGGAGTAAGGAGTTTGTGACGTAATAGGGTGCATCAACTATGATTCTTAGGATTTTGGATTGGAAGGACTGTATTCTTTGGATGTTGGATGGTCTTTAATATTGTAAACCTGGATTCCTGCACGACATTATTTATCTTAACTATTTAGTTTTAATTATAATTTGTAGTTTGTGACTTGGAAGAATAACTTATTACAATTCTTAAGCACACTTCACAACAGGCTTAAGTGATAACTCTAATTTATCCAGAGAACTAACATACATACTATTTATTAAAATATATTTTTAGCAAGATTTCTTACGAAGCAAAACCCTCATTAAGAGCTTTTTGAGGAAAACTTTATTATAATCCCCTAATGATGCATGCTAGAAATATAATAGCCTACAAGTGTGTTATTATATTAATAATAACAAAATTTTCAGAACTTGGAATAATTTTGTCGGGCAAAAGAGCTAACGGTGATCTGATCACAAGTGACGTAGATATTAATTGATTTGCAGTCGTCAAAATGGAGAAATATTGTAAGTCAAATGTGAAATGAATGAGTTGATGTAGAGGTTGAGCGATGTGGTCAAAGGCAATGTCCCTGCCCGAGGAATCATGTGACAAGCCTTGAGTCCATACCGCCAACTCCCATAGTTGGTGAAAACCATCGCCTAACGGAGTGGCTGAAAGATCTGCAGACATCGGCGCGGTTTGCAGAGATGTCCTCGTTCACACGTGAACCTCCAGTTTTCTACCGGCGAACGGATATCTCTACTAGGCAGAATTCTAGAGTCGGGCGGGCTGACTGAATTCCTTCGAAGTATGCCATGACCAGAGCTTAACACTCCGTCCATTGAAAGATTCATTGGGAGTGATCAATTCCCTATAAGAGATAGACTTATTAAACAACCATATATAGACTGGTTAAGCAACCATATATCATTTTAAAAAAACAATTTAATTAATTGATGATTCGGACGCTAGTTGTCTGAAATTCCATATCCACCCCTCCATCATTCAAAATATGTCAACGTAACTCATTAATTGGGCTTTGTCTTGCTAACTGTAGAACAGATTCAGTTGAAGTTAGATAAGGGGGAGGAGGAGTATAGAGAGAGAGAGAGACTAAATCAGTAAATTTCTACGTCATAAAAAATGTATCACAAAAGCAAATCATACATAAGATGTATAACATTCCTTGCATTTTTCTTCTTAGATTAAAAGGAGTGCACTGAGGCAGTTATTTAAATAAGATTATAAGATCTTCCCACCCAGTCGGTCTACAGTCAGCCTCAATGGCTTTATTTCCTCTTTATTGTAATCTCAGACTTTATAAATACAATTTTCATTAGCTGCACCTATGGGAAATCTCATTAGTCTTTTCAGCTCCTTCGTGATGGATTTTTAGTATTTTAGGAAGATCTGGTTGGAGGTTCGTTGGCCGTCGGGTCTTATGCTGGAGAAATTAGGCAGAGTTTCGGCCAGGATAAGAAAAATAAAATACTCCAAAATTGTTGGGTAACTATTTTATCATTGCCGATGTTTCGTCGTAACTTGTAAGTTTTCATCAGAGCTGAAATGCAATACACACTATTACACTTATAGAATTATTGATTGAAATAAACAGACAGATATTAGGTATGTTATATGACAGTAAAATATTTTCAGATTAAACTAAGCTATACCTTCTTTTGAAATGTGCCTACAAAACCCCCTCCCATCTCTTTTCACCGCTTGTCTCTCAGTTTAGCTCTGGACTCAGGGATGTGATCATCAAACTTCCTCGGAGATCTCTCCAGACATCACTATCGGTACATATATAGTTTTTGTATATAACATTAACTTATATTGTTTCATATTTGTTTTGTTATTTTAATCAGTAAATCTTTTTCTGTCATATAACATACCTCATCTCTGTCTGTTCATTTTAAACTATAATTCTATAAGTGTAATAGTTTGTATTGTATTTTATCATTCATGGTGACTTACAAGTTAAGTCGAAACCTTTTTAAATTAACAAACAATTTTGAAGTGTTTTAATTTTTTGATCCTGGCCAAAACCCTGATTAATTTCTCCTGCATTCTAGGCAGATATGAGAAGTAAAGTTCTGAAATATATTCCATAATTAAAGTTTTTGAATTTTTTCTTGTTATTTATAAGTATTTCATTTACTCTAAACTTATATTAGAAAACAATTAATAGAACATGTGTTTCTTGAAAAATTGCAGTTTTTTTTGTTGTATATTATAAATATTACTTTAGATATTTTAATTTTTTCTTTTTAAAATTCTATATCTAACTGGTGTTGACATTAGAGAAATGTACATTAAAATTCTGTACAGTGTTAGGAGTTTAGCTCTAATAAGGCAAAACTCCATAGGGTAGGAGTGTAATCGAAATGTGGTCCGTACTAAATCAAAGTCGGCGTTACGAAAGTGAGGGCAGGCTGGAGTTTATGGAAGCTTGATCCGAGATATGTTAATGGAAGCTGTCGGGGTAACATTTCTACGAATTGGGAGACTGGACGGTGCTGACCACATCTCCGTTCCCATGGCCCTGGAGGGGAGAGCGACCTGGAACTTTTACCGAATGGGATCGAACGGGGTGCAAGGTTCAAGAACCCTCGGGCTCTTGCCTTCGGGAAGTCCCCTTGCTCAGGGGGTTGCTAAAGACCACACGTGCAATCACCCTCCGCGAATATTAATGGGGTAGTTTTAATCCTTAACATAAGCCTTTACTGATCCGGTAAACATTACTGCAAGTACTTAAAGGTTAAAGGCCAACAGGAGAGTTTTTTTGACCGTAGATATTATTCTTAGATGATTTTAGTTGGAGTTCGGTCAAGGAAGATTAAAAAAATACAAATTTAAAAAATATATTTTTTTAATGAAGGATTATCTGCCAACGTTTCGGCTTACATTGTAAGCCATCTTCAGGGCTATCATGAAGATGAGAGCGGACGTCCTGTCCCTTAGTTCACATTTCCATGACTGAACGTCGGCAGATAATCCTTTATTAAAAAATACATTTTTAAATTTGTGTTTTTTGGATCTACCTTGACCGAACCCCAACTAAAATCATCTAAGAAAGTTAAAGACCAACTAATGACAAAAATATTTTATAGTTTATTTTAAATACACATTTACCCTAGTAGTTTTTTCTTTTCTTTTGATATATATATAGGGAATTTTCAAGACAAGGACAGGTTGAGTTAGAATTAATAATAATGGCAAGCCAACTATTCAACTAACTTTGAAAATTAACATAATTTTTCTAGCATTCCTGCTATTCACGATGACCGCATGACCCGATTTTTCTTAAAATTTTACATAGATCTTAGCCGATACTAACGTTAGTATACTAAAAGCTAAGGTCAAGAGAAGTAGAGGGGTGATATTAAACGTTTTAGTACATAATATGCGTCATATTTCATTTGATAAAATTCATGTTAATTAATATTATAATAAATATATATGAGACAAAATAAATTAATGATAAGGTAAGTGAAATAAAGTTTTGTCTCCTCTCTTCAGTTCTTGCCAGTCAAGAATCACCCTTTTCGTAATACAATTTAGAATTTAACGGTCATGTGGATAAATATGAAAAGTAACATTTTTAGAGAACATTTTTAATCCATATTACTACATAAAGATGTTTAGTTATACAACTAATTATTTTTTAATCGACAATTTATTTTCCATTTTAAAAATTGATAAATATAAGGTAGCCAATTTCTCGATAAATAAAAATTAGTTCCAATACTAAACTTATACTCCAGCTTTCTCATACCTTGAAAAATGTTATCTGATCTTTTGGATCCACTCGAATCACCTAACATATTATAAATAACTCAAAGTTATTGTAGGCGTCATCACAATGATTTCATGTTTTATTAGTTATAGATATTACCTATTAGTTGGTTGCTCGAATGAACATGTACTTTATAAAAATATTTGCTTTTTAGAATTTGCATATTTTTTTATAAAGTTATAAAACTAATCTTGTTCAACATTAAACTATCGACACTAAAGGGTAATAGACTTCATCACATCCCGGTTCTGTAAGTAATATTGACTTTCTGTGCAAGGTTCAGAATATAGAAATACAGAATATAGAAATATTATACAATATTTTTCTATTGTGCAATAGAACAATAAAAAAATTTAACTAATTTTTTTTTGTGTAGGGGTTCGGTCAAGGTAGATTTTAAAAAATCAATTTAAAAAAATTGTGTATTTTTTAAATTATCTTCCAACATTTTGGCTTACATTAAAAGCCATCTTCCGGGCTATCATGAAAACGAGAGAGCCAAGTTCCAATTTTCATAACTAGAGTCATGATAATGCCATCTTGGGGACACAATGTCCCCTCTCATCTTCATGATAGGCCCTGAAGATGGCTTACAATTTAAGCCGAAACATTGGCAGATAATTTAAAAAATTGTATTTTTTTTATCTACCTTGACCGAACCCTAATACAAAAAAAAAAAACTTCTAACAATAATAAACACGGTCAAAAAAAAAAAAAAAAAAANAAAAAAAAAAAAACTCCATTTGACTGTAAAATTAATTGTACCAAGGTTTTTTTTTTTAAATTTATTTAATTAGTAAATATTAATAAATAAGTAAAGGTGCTCTAAAATTGCAAAAACTTCTTGCAACGAAGTATAAATTCAACGTATGAATAAATGTATTTTTTTTTTCTGGCATTTCAACCACTTGTGGCCTTGTATGCCTTAACTTCGATAGACATAGGGCTCTAGGTCTATTTGTTTTTTAATATTATTGAAAACAGAATGGAAAAAGAAAAAAAAATTAGATACATTAAAAAAAATGTTTTAATCCATTAATTACCTTCAAAAAACATGAAAGCTGATAAATTTACGCTGGGTTTCTGTCACCGTTGGTTTTGTCTTCTTATCTGAAACACAGACCGAAAATACAGCTGATTTGTGTAAAGCAACTATTCTGATTCGGCTTTCAATGAATATTTGTATTTCAATCTGTGCCGGACGTTAATGTAAATAAGTGCTTCTAGGTGGATACATTTTTTTAA
This sequence comes from Oncopeltus fasciatus, assembly GCA_000696205.2. NCBI lineage: Eukaryota > Metazoa > Arthropoda > Insecta > Hemiptera > Lygaeidae > Oncopeltus > Oncopeltus fasciatus. Next base: position 315,722 of record KZ807667.1, on the reverse strand, counting down.
ATATTAATTAAAATGAAGCTTCAGGGCAACAGGTAGATAAAAAGAGAAAGAGTGTCGAATGTAGCTGCGGGGGGGGGGGGATGCTGAAATGCTGTATTATCCTATCAAACATTGTCATATATAATTTATCATATTTATTGATCATTATGTCGAGTGTGTGTATTACCATGTATTAAAACAGTATCTCTCTACTGAATTTGGCCTGTTAGGCTGGCCGGTGTCAGACAAAAGGACATCAAAGCCCCCATTTCAGCAATATCTGATAAAGGTCCCACACGATTCTGGAGTCGTCCTGTTTCCCATGACCTTGACACATGGTGAAAGTGAATCGGTCCAGTGCACTCCCGTGATTCAGCAAGCCGCAATGCAAGATGTCCGCATTTTTTCTCAAAGGGATGACTAGCCCCTGGGGCCGACATTTTACTCCACTATCAAATACCTCTTATCTTTCAATTAGGAGAATGAAATTTGAAAATACATAATTATTACAAACAGTATTTTAAAGTGGAATTTTTCATTAAATATCTTTGATGCTAGTGTACTGCCGAATTTTAACTCTACTGCAGTATCCCACTGTTATAGTTAATTTCTTTGAGAATTATGAGTTATTTAAACAGTGTAACTTATATTTTACACCCAAATAAGAATCACTTCAAATTTCCACTTTAGTTAGAATACTTGGAGTTGCGGCACTGGCCGTTCTCTCCCTCATGTTATTGTTGCTCAAAGTCATAGAGCAATATATAGCAAATTACAAGATGTATGTACTATCTTACAGAATGTAATAAATAATTATTAAAAAAAAAGAAGGAAAAGAAGTTGTTTATGTTATATGAAGCGGAAATGGAATTTGGGGAATGCGGGGATCTATGTCTTTGACGTGGTCGATTCGGAGGTCTTGTGAAGGGTATAGTAGTATATATAGTAGGGAGCATTTGCAATGGTTCTGTGGACTTTGGACTTGATGAGAAGGTTTAACGGTGCCCTAGATGCCTATACCGCATAAATAAGTATTGAAGAAGATATGTATGAATGAAGTTGTAGTAGCTATGAAATTGCCCTCTCCTACTTCTCTTGTTCGGTTAGTCTTAGCATGATATCCATTTATTTATTTTTTCCTTTCAGTACTAAAAGATTGAGCAAATTTACTCGTATTTCTTTCAAAGATATGGGAAATCTTTAATGTGTGTGGCGTTTCCTTCGGGACTTTTTTAAATTGATGGGGTGTGAGGTAAACTTTTCCTTCTCCTCCCCCCCCCTCAAAACAAAATCCTCCCAAGCTCTTGACGAAGATCTAGTGACGAAGGACTGTTATCAGGCTCGGTGGCGGGGGGGGGGGGTTTAAACTGTCATTCTGATCACGAAAGCGCAGGGGGGACGCACGTCTTGTGGACGTCCCCTCCACGCCGGGGGGACCGACCGCCCCCCACCTCCCTCACATGAATACCAATCTCCTGAGGGCATGGGAAGAATGCCACTGTTCTACAGGAAACCATCGCTTGTCTTACCAATGGAAACTCCCAATACTCTCTCAATCCAAACCATATCAATAAATCATAAAACTACTCCATGTGCTTATGTGTGTTAACTTTATGTAAAGAACAAGTTGTATTTTCAATAGTATCATGAACGCATACATTACGCAGTTATCAGTTTATTATCCCTCGTATCTACGTCCTTGAAGCGACGTGGAATTAACATTGAAGAAATTTTGAACTATTGTCTTATTTGGGTTTCTGCATTCTTTACCATGAGGAACAACTTCTTAAACTGTTTCTTCAAGTAGATTTTCTTAGAGGCTATCGGGGAAAAAATTTATTTTCGAAATTAATTATTCCTTGTTTTAACCTAGAAGCTTGACATAAATACGGTCCATAATACAACATATTATTATTCTGATGATTTAGTTTAGTTTAAAAAAAAAAGAAACTAATTATGCCATCTTTTATTTATTTATTCTTTTCTTCAAGACCCCAAAATGAACAAAATAAAATGTATTTGTATTAGGTTTACCAACAACAGCGTCGTTTAAGTAATTATTCTTTAATTTTCTTTATTAAATAAAAATTTTGGTAGTTTATAATAGTTTTAATGGTGTTTTTATTTAGTCGTTTGCTTTCATAACATTTACTTTTTTTTTTGTTGTATTGTATGCATTCTAAAGAAGCGGATAATTTTTCCATAACATAAATTGATTTTTTTATAATTTTATTGTGGCCGAATACCACACCAGCAGAATTATTGAAACAACAGTCAGTATTTAATTTACCAACAGTATTTTTAAAACAATTTTATTCAAACATAGACATTCTAAATTGTTATGGCAAGCTAGTAAAAATGATAGAAATGACTAATTAAAATGAAATAAATAAATAAATTAATTAAAACATTCGTTGCTCGTTTTCCATAGCGTGTTCATTTATTCTCCACGTATTCAAATTTGGCTTATGTGAAGAAATTTTATATTTAGTATTGTTTATGTACATTTTAAATGGGGAATGACCATCTGTATAGCTAAATTAAATCTACGAAATTTAAATAGATTTTCCAATCATACTCTCCTTCCTCTTCAGGTAAAAAGTGAAAATAAAATTGTTATTTGGATTTATGATTAGACACAAAAGAGTTCACCCTTCCTCATATTTATCTAATCCTTTATGACACCATACTATTAAAAATAGACAAACATTATAATTGTTTACTTCAGAAGAGCAATTTAAATTAATGAAAATATTGAATACATAACAAACATATGATTGTTGATTAAATTATTTTTTTCTATCTTTTAGTAAGTGCAGAAGTAAGTTAGCAACCCAATATTTTTTTTTTTCAATAAAGAAAACTGTGGTAATTTCTAAGATTACTCAGTAGTAACTAATAGTACTTAAGTAACCTGGATAACCTTCAAACTCCCTTCAGTTAGGGAGTTGTTAACGTTATGTTATCCGCCATAAACAATTCCTATTTTCATGATTCCATATTTAATTAAATATGCATTTTCGTGGAATATATCACAATCATAATAAATACGTTACTGTACAATATATTACTGAAAGAATTAATTTTGTAGGCCTACGTAAACAACTATTTTAGTAAGTAAATCGTAATATTAGCAGATTTCCCTTGTTTCATTGAATATGGATTTAAATAAGACTAAATTGAGAAATTTAATTTTAAATCCTTACATTAATTCCCTAATATTTATATTATTTTGTAAAACGTTTATAGAGTGTAAACATTACATTTTACGCCTATTCTTAACCCTAAAATCTTTAATTTAAATAAACACAAATATTAGGGGAAATAATTTTCCTCTAGGGG
>KZ807667.1:280946-304443 GCA_000696205.2 Oncopeltus fasciatus | reverse complement strand
ATTGATGTTTTATATATACAAAATTATATGTATTCTCGAAAAAGAAAGTTTGACAATTTTTTTACACAGAGTTAACACAAAGTTAATTTTATAAATTTTTTTTGACGTATTTAATCCCACTTAAATTTTAACAATTTTTAGTGCAAGAGAACATAATAAAAAATCTAACTGTCCCAGCCAGGACACATAACGAGAGTCATTTAAACAGCTTGACAATGTCAGCTCCTCTGAGCATAAGACGATATATTCTTCTGCCTCGGAGGTTAGACTCTCGACACTAGTGCGGGGAATTTAATAACTTATCAGACTTGTCTTGGTAGCATCAATGGAAAATGCACCGGCCCGGATAGCAGGAGATTCAAGTTCGTGTCATGGCTGGGACAGTTAGATTTTTTATTCTGTTCCCTTGCAATAAAAATTGTTAAAATATGGAAGATTTTTTTCCCTTTTACATCAGAGTAATCCATAAGCAGAAGTGGTTTTCTATTTATTGTCTATTTAGTACAAATGATCATTTTGTGTGGGGGCTTTCTGGGTTTGTTAAAGAAAGTTGTGAGAGGAGCTTGACTTTCTCGATATTCCATGTACAAGAGTACGTGTAACAATACGTGCATGAGAGTGAGAGCAGATAAAAATATCCCAGCTGTAGAATGCATAACGCATTCACACAAGTAAGAAAATCACGGGAGTCATGTACTCAGCTCTACCATAGGACACCAGGGGGTTGAGATTAAATACCACAAAAAAAATTTATATAATTAACTGGGTTTTTTTATATCCCGTCAACCCTCCCCGACGCCTCAAGAGGAGGTGGCCAAGGGACCTCCTACTCCAGTCAGTTTAGCTTAATACCTAGGGAGTGAATGCACTGGCATTTTTCTCCCCCTCTCAATCCCTCCTTGACTCCCTGCCTAGTCTCGTTCTTATCCTAGGATAAGGAGAAGATGGGTGCCGGAGAGTCTATCGCGGGTTAACCTGGGCTCCTCTCTGAGGACGGGTTACGTCCCGGGATAGACGAGCAATGACTATCATCATGTACCCCATCAAAAAATTATGTGTAAAAAATTTACAGATAATTTCTATTTAATAAAGAGTTAATTCAGAATTAACTGTTTGGATATTTTCATTTCATCGGGAAATATTTTTCAGCACTAGTGTACCACATCTAACTATAAGCCATATTTCTCAGTGTGAGGAACAAACACAGCACCGATGAGCTGCGGTTAAGAAATTCTCAGAGGACATATGGGGGGGGAGATGTAGATTTGCATGGAAAAGTGTGAAGCCGAAGTTGTGGACTAGCATTATCCAAACTTGCCGAAAACGACCCGGAAAGATCCCCTTTCGCGAAGAGTGTATAATGAGAGGTGATAATTGCGGTCGGTGGGGGATTTCGGCCGCGGCTGATGGGCTCTAATCACATATGATCAGGGGATTCTGCTGTGGAAGAAATGAGCTCAGCCGCGGGCCGATTCCCACAACCTTGCGTGATCCGAGAGTGAAAGTAGCTCTGATAATTCACCCCGCGCCCATAAAAACAATATTATAAGTTCACTAACGACTACCCTTAACGCCAACTTATGCCGGGAATGAACATCACGTACTCTAGATAAAATCCTATCTAATGCTTCATTAAATAGTGAGTCTTATCTAAATGAATAGTTTGCCTAATAGAGTTTTATTCCGACGTAAATTATTTTAATAGCCCTCCTTTTTTTTTTTTTTCTTACTTACCAAACAATGGCATTTATGAAGAGCATGCACATTGTTAAAGTATTGAGGAGTTCAAGATTACACTGATTAAATTCTTAATTCATATCTATATTAATAAAAAGCATATAGTAACTAAGTGAATTACTCACTTGCATCACAGTTTTTAGCAGATTTCCCGTTTGGAAAGAAAGCTATTCACGTTGGTCTCGTGACAACCACAACTTTTAAAAGAGGAACCAGATCTTATATTTAAAAAAAAAAAATAGCCCGTAAAGAATTCTTTCGGACATGACCATAAAGAAAAATTAATTTTTGCAGAGCATTCACACATAAAATTTTCATATTTCTACACTGAGTACTGTAGAAGCCGACACTTGATCTGTGTAAGATCAGCAAAAAGTAACTTTTCTACCTGGTCAAGTCCGGAAGAAGTGCTTATGAATATTTCAGGGGGTCTTGAAAGCCGTGGACACACACACACATATATATATATATATATATATATGTGTGTGTGTGTGTGTGTATATGCTATAGTCTAAAGCATATAGACTATAGTATAGTCATTTGACGCACTCTAGTGACAGCTGATTTTGAAATTCTGTAACCAAATTCTGTTTTTAAGTTTCTTTTTAAACTCTGCTGGAAGAGTTAATTAGTGATTTAAGTCGGTCGAGGGACTTAGAGGGAGTCCTTCGTTGTTATTTGAGTTATGAAGAAGTTTACTGAACATGTTTGGTGTAAAATGTAATTTTATAAAGTTTTTATTTTATGTTTTTTTTTTGTTTTTTTTTTGTTGCAAAAAACAGTTGTTAATAAAGAAACTACTTAAGATGGGCTCTTTTCCTCACTCTACTACCCCGGCCAGTCTCTAAATCAAATTTATTTTATCATACATTTTACACCCAATAACCTATTTGGCTTTTAAATTGCATTTCGTCCTTTGCTGTTATTAACATCGTCAATAAAGGAGAAATCTGTTTCGATTACACAGCTCCTACGTGAGGGATTTCTGAATAATGCTTTTTTATTAGAACCTTACAAATAATTCAAATATTGAAAATAAAAAAAAAAAAAATTCCTGATGAACCACTGTCATGGGAAGAACAAGTTCCGTAGCAATGACCTATTCTTTTAATATTTGCTAAATGGCAAAAAAGTATACATTTCTTTGCAGTCAGATGGTGTTTTTAATAGCTATTGATGTTTACTCGTAAACGTCTATGGCTCTTAAACACACTATATATAAGTATAATTTATGTGTGTTTACGCAGAAATTTTACTAATAGTAGTAGTAGATCATAATGGAGGGCAATCAACATCTAGATTATTACGCCCTATAAATACCCTTTAATGTATTTACTATAAATTAATTAATAAAAGACAGAAATCTATTTTTTAATTAATTTAACTAATATATTTTGGATCAATGTCAGTTGTTAGGTTATTTCTTCCAATTAAAGTAAAAGAATGCTGCGGAAAGCATGGTATCAATAGAATTAAAAAATACAAGTGAATTATAAGGTTATGAGACACTGAAAGATCAGTATATAGGCAATGTTTGCTGGTATTCAAAAACCATAGAAAGCTTTAAAAAATACTTATAAATTTTGTATAAGTTAAATGTAACAGCCTGGTCATATTTGAAAGGGAACAGGTATTGAGTCACCAAAGGAATGCAGTGAATGGTAGTACAGAAGTGGTTCTGAATCAGATCGCAAGAAGTGAATCGAACTTCATCCCCTCCTGGCTGGGGATCACGAAAACCCATTCTCCGAAGGAAAATCCTTCCCACCTCACCTTGGTCTCCTTCTCTAGGCTACAAGACCTCGCTTCGTGAGCAGGTCGTTCTCATTGATGTTCCCTCTCCAGCCAATATCCCCATCCTTTGAATAATCTCTCAGCTTTGACAAGGCGATCACCATTTATAGAGGTGAATCAGAACAAGACCACTCTGAGAATCACTCATCATAACTCGGAATGCTCTTCACCTGATACAATTACTGTAATAATACAATTGAAGCTACATCAAAGCTTTAGAAGAAACTATTATCCACGATGACAGATCTAAATAACCTTAGCAAGACATTGAATCACTGGCTGTGACAGGGTGGTTAATGTTCCGCTTAAGTGATATATGCAGACTGTGAAGAAGGACGTATGGGCCAACAGGGGAAATACATGTTAAAGATGTAGTGTATTCTCGATAAACGGCACAATAGAGGTGACTTTTTTTCCATTCAATGAATCAAACAAATTGAGTACCCTAGAAGCACACCAGGAATCCTCTGTGACATATAAAACAGAAGGACAGAAGGAAAAACCGACTGTGCACTGTGAGTTCAAACCAAGGACCTTTGCCTCAGTGATTTTTTACCACCAGACCACTGTTCCTCTGTAAAAAAAAAGTAATACGTTGCATAAATATAATACTTAAGCTAAGTAAATCATTTACAAGCTTCTAGTTATCATTATTTTTATTACTTAGCAAGAAATTTAAATTTTTTAAATATAATTATGAGATCTAAAAGAAGCTTGNTATATAAGCGTGTTAGCTGTTTGTCGTTGTGAATGGGATTTTATTTTAATTTTAAAATGTGCAGTACATTGTTAATATTAGACCAAGAGAGACACAGATGTGTTACTAGATGATTTTTGACCGAACCCCAACAAAAATCACCTAATAATAATATCTACGGTCAAAAAAACTCCATTTGAACAGATGTGTGCGTTCTAATACATGTGTGTTGTGCGGGTTGCCTACAATTTTTTTTTTTTTTTTTTTTTTTACAGAACAAATAGAATCCTTGTGCTTTGCTGCATAATTTGATTTTTTTTTTTTTTTTTTAGCGAATTCCAAATATACATATATAAAAACACACACTCATACACACACACGCACACAAACATAGATATTTACATACGTATATAATTATATGTATGTGTAGTGATCACTCTACAGGCCACAGTTTTCCGTTTTCTTTATGACCATCAGCATATAGCTGTCAAGTGAAAAGAAAGGCTAAGACAGTTATAGAGCAAAATCGAAGGAATAGGAGTGGGTGATTATCATGTGTGAGTGCAAAAAGTTTTTTCGCTACAATGGGCGTAATATTTCGTTTANCCACCTGACTCTCGTCTTTGAATTGTTAAGTATTTTAGTAGGCGTTTTTCGTTCCTTTAAGTTTAGAAAATCTAGAAAATACCTTTATTATCAAACTGTTTAATATATTTTTTCAAAAATCTAGGAATTAGTAAAAATTGACGGTTTTTGTATATATATATATATATATTACTTATATAAGCTTACATTTAAAATATAATTCTATACGATTTATATTATATAAGATTAAAAACAAAAACGCATATTAGGATATATATTTATGAATGTAATTTTGAGTAAGATGAGAACTTTTATTTTTAAAATATGAAAACCTAATTTTGTAATTAGGAAATTTGTAATTTGAGGATGCGGGAGTTATCAAAAAAATCTAATTACATAATATATTTGTTGTTATTTAAAAAAGGAGTAAGGTTATAGTGCATAATAGGCAAAGAAGATAATTTTCTAACGTTTACTTTCTTAAATTTGTTTTTAAAAAACGCTTGTGTAAGGTAGAAATTTACAAATTTAACAAGGATGGGTTTTAACAGCGTTCGCTTGCCCCACTCATCCTTCTTGGGAAGCTTAGTGGTCGCAGTAACTTTTTTTTTTCAAATTAAATTTCGTCATTTACTTTTATTTATATCTATCTTTCATGAAACTTGGAGAATCAGCTTAAATTAGACAGTTTCTGGGTTATGGTCTTTTTTTACAGTTACAGTAGTTGAATTCTCTAACCTAACTTTTTTCGAGGGTTTTGGAAACCTTCCGATTATGAGCTCATATGTTCCAGTTAAATATTTTGAGTAATTTTAAAATAAGCTTGGTTATTGGTCTGAAAAATAACCAAATTTCCAATGGAGAGTTTTTGTCGGTGGAAATTATTTGTAGAGTATTTGTTGGAAATCGGTCAAAAATTTTTTTTTTTTTTTTTAATTGAACAAATTCTTTACTAAAAATGATTTTCTTATTAATTTTGTAAGACTGCAAAAGCCATGAAGGCAAGCTCGCTCAATCTTAACATGAAGTGTAATTGAAAGTTAAAGTTTGTGAGTAAAGAATTTGTAAGGGTTCGGTCAAGGTTAATCCAAAAAAAAATACAATTTAAGAAATGTATTACTTATCTTCTTTCTTTATCTTCTTTCTTTAGCCATCTTCAGGGCTATCATGAGGCATGAGGGGACGTGTTGTCACTTTGATAGAATCTTTATAACTTTAAGTTAATGATATTAACCTCTGAATGAGGAACATATAATTTATTATTAATTCATGAAAAATTTATATTTTGGTTGAGTGAATATTTATTGATATCTGTGCCTTTAAGTATAATCTTAAGTGGAAATGATCTCAAATAATTGCCTCATTAAAATGGTTCTGGACAGGAAAATATAAATATTATAATGGTAACAGATCAAATGCTTTTTTTAATTATACCTGTAATACAGTTTCAATTTAGCCAATATATATCTGATTCAGCACATGAATGATCAAGTTTTTGTGCGGCGAAACGCAACATGGAATGATATTCCCCGAAGGACGACAAATAGGGGAGCAAAGACCATCATGCACGGTTGTTAAGGCCACACATCAATCATGGAAGTCTGAATGGATAACGATACTGAGAAAATAAAATGGAGGAATGGTTGATCAAGGACCTACCCCCGGGCGTAAATCAAACAACTTAGGAGTACATAGATTACCCCCATCACATCGTACTTGCCCCGTCACATCGGCGAATTATCATGGCACTGGATGTCATAGAAAACTGGCTCTCGGGAATTAACAACTGTCACATTCCTATTTGCTGTCAAATGCTAACAATTTCTACTTTCATTAGGTATATATATATAGAATAATCAGGCGAATAAAACTAACCCAACAAACATGGACAAGTTATAAGTTCTTCTAATTGGGCCTTGTTCTCAACAAACAGAATCTCCTCTAAGCTGAGTATCTTAAACTGTAAATTACAAATAAAAAGAATATAGGTTGATAAATTTTCCAAGGCAATTTCGATTATATTTGAGTATTTTCAATGAGTAAGCGAAATGGATTTTTCATAGTACCAAACGGTAACAAAATATCAACAGCTTACAACTGAAACAAACTAATTCAAGATTCAAATTTTCCATGAATCCATATATATATATATATATATATATGTGTGTGTGTGTGTGTGTATATGCTATAGTCTAAAGCATATAGACTATAGTATAGTCATTTGACGCACTCTAGTGACAGCTGATTTTGAAATTCTGTAACCAAATTCTGTTTTTAAGTTTCTTTTTAAACTCTGCTGGAAGAGTTAATTAGTGATTTAAGTCGGTCGAGGGACTTAGAGGGAGTCCTTCGTTGTTATTTGAGTTATGAAGAAGTTTACTGAACATGTTTGGTGTAAAATGTAATTTTATAAAGTTTTTATTTTATGTTTTTTTTTTGTTTTTTTTTTGTTGCAAAAAACAGTTGTTAATAAAGAAACTACTTAAGATGGGCTCTTTTCCTCACTCTACTACCCCGGCCAGTCTCTAAATCAAATTTATTTTATCATACATTTTACACCCAATAACCTATTTGGCTTTTAAATTGCATTTCGTCCTTTGCTGTTATTAACATCGTCAATAAAGGAGAAATCTGTTTCGATTACACAGCTCCTACGTGAGGGATTTCTGAATAATGCTTTTTTATTAGAACCTTACAAATAATTCAAATATTGAAAATAAAAAAAAAAAAAATTCCTGATGAACCACTGTCATGGGAAGAACAAGTTCCGTAGCAATGACCTATTCTTTTAATATTTGCTAAATGGCAAAAAAGTATACATTTCTTTGCAGTCAGATGGTGTTTTTAATAGCTATTGATGTTTACTCGTAAACGTCTATGGCTCTTAAACACACTATATATAAGTATAATTTATGTGTGTTTACGCAGAAATTTTACTAATAGTAGTAGTAGATCATAATGGAGGGCAATCAACATCTAGATTATTACGCCCTATAAATACCCTTTAATGTATTTACTATAAATTAATTAATAAAAGACAGAAATCTATTTNTATAATGTATAAAAAAATGTATATATTTATAGAAAAAAAAGAAATATGTGTGTTTATTGTGTAATAAAACTATTATTTCGTCACTGTAAAAGTTCTAAGATTCCTGGACGAAGAACTGAGTCGAGTGGCATGCAGAAGCTTCTATTGGTGACAGATTTACGCCAGAATACGAATCATGTGTTAGTTAGACAAGATGAGGTGCGGTCTATACGGATAAGACAAAATATCTTAGCTAGTCTCTCTCAATTTTCGCCCTGTCACTAAAGATGTGCGTGATTGTCGTATTGTAAGACAATACTATTTCCAGTGATCAATCCTTTATTTTTATTATTTTTTTTTTTAATAAATCGCCTACTTCATCTGTAAGTGACAGTAGAGAGTCGAGTTAATGTATTTGGCCAGGCTCTACTAGCTCATCATGAACGATTCCTTTTTAATCTCACCAAACGATCAGCGTTAGAAATAGTTCTTGGCTTAAATTAAAAAAGAAATAGCCACCGTTTATTCATCAATGACTATCATTTAAGTCATAATTATTGAAACAAAAACGAGTGAAAAAATTCTCAGACGTTTTCAAAAATAAATTTACACAATTATTGATAAGCTTTTGATGAATTTTGTGTCTTTTTGGAAGTATAATAATAAAACTTGGCGAAAATTACCTTCAGAAGTCTCCATTTTCAAAGCGCAATAACATGTCTGAGGTGAAGAATAAAAATATTTTTAAATAGAATATTCTCTATCTTTGATCTTACAAATGCTTCATTGCATGTAATGAATAATTATTTAAAGAGATAAGGATATTAAAGCCACCAATGTAAGTAAGTTACTTTACCTCTAGCCTTATTTTTTTTTTAATTGTTAGTTATTTTCATTTGTCATGTCTTGAAACTTAAATCATCACATTTTTAGGTAGGTAAAGTTAAGAATTTATAATTTTAGGTCAATTAGAATAGTTCAAGGTTCATGGAACAATAGTTCATCACTATGAAGGATAAGAGGATTTTAAAGCTATGAATGCTCAATGAAGTTTAAATTTTCTTCATGTACAATTTATATATAATGCATATAAACAATGGATGAATGCAATTTAGAGGCTGAGCGAAGGACGATTGGCATCTAGTAGGGCCTATCACTACTTTATCTTTCTCTTCATTACTTTCTTAAGTACATTATTACGACCAATCTGGACATACGGAGTAGAAATCTGGGGTGCCGACAAGCCTTCCAATATCCACAGAATCCAGCCCTTTCAATTCAAAACCCTGAGAATAATCGCAAATGTTCCCTATTACGTATCCAATTCCTCTCTTCATAACGATTTTAATATTCCTTTTGGTTAGGATCTAATTTCTTCCCACTTCAGCCTTTTCCACAGTAAACTGCCGTTCCATCCTAATCCACTAGCACGGATCTTGTCTTCCAACTCCAACCCCTACAACCCTCCCCATCGACTCAAACGAAGAGAGTGGTGTCATTGTTCACCTTCCTTCCTCATGTGACTGACATTGAATGTAATTTTTTTTCTTCATTGTGGTGATCAAATTACAAAATGTTTTAATTAACAGAATGTAATAAATAAATAAAAGTTTAATAATGAAAAACTTTCTTAATTAAATAATTAACTAATATTTCAAATGTTAATTGTCTTGACTAATAAGTATTGTAGGACTACATGTTTAGTTCACGTAACCCCCGAGTGACTGGCTTCCATTCGAGCCACCCGAAACAAACTGAGCCGTAGAGAAATTCGTCAGTCACCGCAGAAGAAAATTCAATCATTCCAGAAGAGGAAGTCACTCAGCGGGTTAGGCATCGGAAGGGAAATGGCGATAAGGCAATAAGATGGCGGACGGCTGTAAATCACGCGAGGAAGGGAGTGTGAGGAAGAGCATACCCGTATGGGAGTATGTCCCCGCGCCGTAAAAGTGCTACCGAGTCCTACGCATGACGCTATGACGTTTTTACAGGGACCTGGAGACGGCGACCTCTGAGAGTGCAACTCTCGCCGTGGGGAAATTCTTCCAGCGGGAGAATTGCGTTGCTTTATATTTATTAAGCCGTAAAACTTATTTGTCGAGTATTGAAAGACACCCACCACACGCACTTTCTCCCCTCGCTTTTCATAGACACCAATTTCGTTGTGCCATCCTTATCGCAAATCTCCTTTTTACCGGAGTGTTCTAAAGCCCTCTGATGTACACTTCTTTCAAACGCCCCATCTTTATTGACTGACTACATTGAATCAAACTAATAAATCGAATTTAACCTTTAGGCAATCCTTTAATAGAAAATTTATGCTTTCTCAGACTACATAACATCTTCTGTGAATTTTCACTTGAGATGACACTTACAATCACTACTAGATATGTCAAGAAAAGATAAGTACTTCTAGTTAAGCTTTTAGGCTTACATGCATTGTACTATATTTATAAGTATGTCTTAAACCCTAAAATGACACAACCCTGAGTTCTCTTCCTGTGTGCTTTGAATGTAACGGTAAATAATATTGGATGAACGTATTTTTCCAAATCCAACTACATCATTACATTATAACTTCTTGAAATTTAATAAAATATGGCTTGTTCCAATGTAATGAAACATTTAACTTACTCCCTATAAAAATGTTTTCTACTAAATATAACATAAGGTTTAATATTTCATATATACATTGGAATTTTTTTTCAATTCTAATGCATAAGTTCATCACATCGTTCATACATTATGTGTACGCAATCCCTTGAATGTTGATAAATTTGCAGGGATTTTGTTTTGTAAATTCATAAACACAAAGCGACAAAGTTGTACATAGTTACAGAAAGTTACACTGATGGGAATATGATAAATGGCTATGTTTACTAGTCAAGATTAGTTTATCATTTTGAAGTGAAGCAACTAGAAAAATATGAGACGGGGTAAAATTAGAATTTTATGAATTTCTGAAGGTCAGAAGTACACCACAAGTATTGGCTTCGTTTCTCCTTTTCAAAGCGTGATCGTCATTTGCATAAGAAATAAATGACAGTCGGATTGTTATTACTCGCATTTAATACTTTCAAGACGATTGTTCTCGATGGTCTTAAGATAATTGAAGGGTTTATTTACTATTTTCCTCTCTCGCTCTCTCTCTCTCTCTCTCTCTCTCTCTCTCCCCCCCTCTCTCTCTCCTTCTCTCTCTCTCTCTCTCTCTCTCTCTCTCTCTCTCTCTCTCTCTCTCTCTGTAATACATACGAAACGATTCTCCGAAAGATAAATAAGATAAAACTGACTGGACCGTTTATATAAGATGTGATGGTATCGGATCGTGATCCAGTGTTGGGTGATCTTATTAAAAGAAGAAGATGGTAGGAGGGGGAAAAAAAGAGATTGAAGAAGATGGGGGAGTTGTGGCGTGCTGCACGGCACACAAGCGGCCACGAACGGCGATGTTCACTATCGACCGGATTTCGTATTGATAGCCTTATCAGCTATCAGGATCGGATCAAATCGACTGGCCATGCATCACTCCTTCGAGCCGACTGTCCCGCTAATCACTTGCGAAATCACTGCGTATGTGAGTCGTAGATAACGTTACTCCGACAGTCAATCCGTCGTATGAGTCCGAACGCTTTCAACCAATCCTCATCAGTCATTCTGGCAGTCATTGACATTGTTCTAGATGCTTTAATAGTCTAAATGCTTAACCAAAAGTATCATGACATACGATGCTAAAACAAAATTATGGTATATTATTCATACACATCGTTCCAGTCGTGGTACCCTCATATTCAGCTAGTCGCACATGAAATTCTTCATATAATTTTTATTGCTGACATTAGCTAATTCATAGATACTGTGGTATTAGCTAAGTGTGTATTTAGAACCAAATAACATTATATTACAAATGTATAACAAATATTACAAATTTATAGTGCACATTCTGAATTTCCTTCAAGCTGCGTAAAGAGGCAGTAATATGGTCAAAAATAAGGCCACTTTGGTTGGCTAGCTGTAAATCGACGAACAAGAAGAGATTTGGCCTTCAATCATCCTCACCATGTTCTTAAACCTCTTTCTTCGTATGTGTTTTACATACAAATGATGCGTAATGTAAACCTCCGACTAATATACTCGTATTTCCCATCTATAATTTTATATAAGAATAAGTCATAATTCATATAATAATGATAATATTCTTTGTTTTCAAGTTGATCGATCATCTTCTAAGCCCCTCCTTTCCTTTGTTTTATATATTATTTAATTTAACCTACAGTGATCCTAAATTACATACTAAATTATGGGTCAGTTATAAGTCCAACATAAATTTTAAACTTATAGTTTAAAAAAAAAAATCAACCACCTGACTCTCGTCTTTGAATTGTTAAGTATTTTAGTAGGCGTTTTTCGTTCCTTTAAGTTTAGAAAATCTAGAAAATACCTTTATTATCAAACTGTTTAATATATTTTTTCAAAAATCTAGGAATTAGTAAAAATTGACGGTTTTTGTATATATATATATACATATATACTTTAATTAGATCTCTTCCCCACACCTACATATGAGTGTAATTCTGTACAAACAATATATTATCCTCTCTACTAAGAGGGATAGACAAATAAATGAAAAAAATTCCGAAATTCTTGTTATGGTTTTGGTACCATGAATTTCCTCTAGTGTTCCATTTATATCGTCAAGCATTGGTTTTAGTTGTATTGCTATAGTATGGTTCCAAATCAGCTTGATTAAAATTTGGATGAAATTATCGTACAACTTTAAAAATCAAGTTATAGTTCGTGCATGACATTAAGAAGTTACACTGTAGGATTGAAAATTGAACAGGCCATAAAGCACAAAAATAACCAAACTTTAGAAGATATATACTTATTTTAGGTATACCAGGTATGCAAGTTTAAAATGTCGTTTATTTCTTAAAATATATACACAGTAATTTAAAAAAAAGTATAATATATTTTATTCAAAGTACTGGCCCTCGCTTTCTACACATTTTGTCCATCTCTCGGGCAATATATAGATACCATTCCAAAAGAATGCTTCATCTTTATTTGAAATCCATTCATCGAGCCATTTTCGTACGTTTTCGAAATTGTTGAAGTGTTTCTCCGCCAATGAGTGTCCCATCGATGAGAAGAGGTGATAATCAGAAGGCGCCAGGTCAGGTGAATACGGCGGGTGGGGTAGGAGTTCCCAACCAAGCGAAGAAATCGTTTCCTTAGTCAATCTGGCTGAATGTGCAGGAGCGTTATCATGCTGAAGAATGACTTTGGCGTGCCTGTGAGCCCATTCTGGGCGTTTTTCGATCAATGCGTGACTCAAATTGACCATTTGTTGTCGGTAGCGCTCGGTATTGACTGTTTCGCCGGGCTTGAGAAGCTCGTAGTCGATTTGGTCGATTTTCTCGTTTTTGATCAGTAACATCAAAATCACCACGTTTGAAACGTTGAAACCAACGTTCACATGTCTTGACGGTTGGAGCAAGATCGCCATAAGTCTCAACAAAAATTCGATGACATTCAGATGCCTTTTTCTTTTGATTAAATAAGAAAATCATGACATGCCGCAACTGCTCTTTATTTGGCTTAAAATTAGACATTTTTAACACCAAAGAAAGGTATGATACGTCCACGTAAACGACTTAAAAACAACTGATGTAAACAAATGACTAACAAACAAAATAGCGTTTAGAGATAAGCAAATCCTTCAATAGGCTAAGAGCACATTCTATTGGAATTAAAACGACATTTAAAACTTGCATACCTGGTATTTTATCATACAAATCAAAAATTAATGATTGGCTTAACTGGGTATTACTTTTTATTTTCCGCCATCGGCTATTCCTTCACCTATCTCTAAAATTTTATCAAAGTAGGATCAGTTTTATTTTTAAGATTGCTATGGACCTATAAGTGGAATGATCAATTTAAAACTCGCATTGAATTCGCTCACTCTGAAATAACCTCACCCCCGCCCATATCACATGGATCTCAAGAGGAATGAGACCTCCATCTTTTGCTTCATGAAGACCATCGTCCGGATGGAAGGATAAGAGACGATAAGAGCTCCGCTGGTGGCGCCCCGACTCGAGATCAGCTGATCGCTTGGGAGCTGTAGGCGCGGCTTGATCTGACGTAAGGCACCCTAGCGCGAGATCTGGTACAGCAGCGTGGGAAGAGAGAGCCCTAGCCGGACACCCATCTCCTTAACCCCGCCACCCCCCTCCACACTGCTACAGATCGACACGACCGAACTCCACCAGTCCCAACGCTTTTAATCAGTCCTCATCAGTCGTTCTGACTGTCACTGACATTGTTTTAGTCACCTTTGCTGTCTATGTTGAAACAAATGCCTTAGATAGACTATGGTCCAATTATTTTAAATGCATCTTTTTTTTTTTTAATTTTTATTTATTACATTCTTTTAGTAATAAAAAATTATTGATTCCTGTCTCTAATTAACTAATTTATAGTAAATATATTAAAGGGTATGTATAGGGCGTAATAACCTGGAAGTTGATTGCCCTCCATTATGACCCCTATTACTACCACTACATTCTTTTATTATTTTTATTTTTTTTGTTTTGCTGTGTTAGCCTCCCTTGCAACCACTTAGGGTCATTGGAGGGAGGGGCTATCTATTAGATTGCCACCCCATTTTAAACACCTATGGCTCAGGACAAGCTTCTATATTATAAATAAAAGATTAACCTGGGCGGGATTTGAACCCGCGGCGTTAGGATTGTGAGACCCGTACGGATCACCTGAGCTAGCCTGGCGCCCCCCTACATTCTTTTAGTAATGTAAAAAATATTTTATAATTTTATTATAATGAAGAACAAACATAAATAAAAATAATCATTTTAGACTTTGCATGAGGGTGAAGGTGACCTATGCCACCCCTGTCAAATCGAACTGTTACCAATCGGCAGGGAGAGTTGGAGGACAGGGTCTACCCTAATGAATTATGATCATGAGGTAGTTAGTTCACTGTGGGAAGGGTGATGCGGGAGGAAATGAGGTCTTCAATGGAAGGGATATTAAAATCGTGGTGAAGGGAGATCAGCCGAGAAAATTTAATACATCAAGCTTCTTGCTTCTCGAATGAAAAAAATATTTCATAAAATGGCTTTTTTTTTAATAATCCACAAAATCTCTGTTAACCAGTAAAGAAATTATGTTCTCATTACATGAATACTGCTGACTAATATATACAAGGTTCATAATATTTATAAATATATCTTCCAGGCTTGACAGTGCAGTAAAGTTTTATCTTAATTATAGTTTCAGCTCTGAAGAAGCCATCAAATGATGTGCGAAAGCTTGGTATCTTCGACATGGTCAAGCACTGAAGAAAAATTTATAAATATATCTGGAGACCGTGGAAGCCAAGATGAACATCTTAATAATCTTACTGCTACAGTAAGGGGGGATATAGTTCAGAGGATGAAGAGCATTGACAAACTACGGACCCCTTTCTACTTTCAGCTCAGAAGAAGCTATTACATGAAGGACGAAAGCTTGGTATAAAGTAAATCTTCTACAATGTTAAGCCCGGAAGAAAAATGTATAAATATTTCTGGAGACAGTGGAAGTTTACTTAAACAAGTTTCATAATATTAAAGAAATACAAAATGTACTATTCTCCCACAAAAGCTTTAAAGAGAATGCCCGAAGATTCTCTGGGGTCTTGCAATGTGAATTTTTTTCACCTTTCTTTCCTCTGGTCATTAAATAAATAACACAGAGTCTTGAAGGGAGGACAACCATGTTTCGAAGAGGACAGATCGTGGAAACTCTTGGAAGACGTTCAGATCCCTGGTAAATTGCACAGTTCGGATGGTACGTGCTCTCCCGCGGAGGTCTAGTTCTTTGGATTGTCGCGAGACGGCGTCCGGGGTCGGTCTGTAGTTTGAGGGCGGGACGCAAGGGGTCGCAGAGGTCGCCCGTGTCGGTATTTCAGTCGTCTCTTCACGGCTTCGAGGTCGCTCTTCAAAAGCAATTCGGTCTAGTTGTTGGGGGTGAGAGGTAAGCCTCTCCGACCAGCGCCTCCTGGAATGCTGGCTTTGAATTGTCTAACCCCACTGGGAACTGTCCAATTGGATTCCTCCCCTAATTTGGATTTCGTCTAACCACGGAAAAATATGCCATTTCCAACTTTTATAATAGTATTTAAAACTATAACAATTGCTTGAATGTTAGACTATTTCTCAAACTGCTAAGGATAACTAATATACACGCTGAAAAAATATTCCAAAATTGTTCATATTATATGTATATATATATATATATGTATGTATGTGTGTGTTTTACTTATATCATATGTGTTAATATATCTGTGTATCGGCACTAGTTAATTGTATATAAACTATCAGCTAAAAAGCAGCGTGACAATACATGGCGTGAGAGAAATTTCTGCACACATTAAATCAACCGATTACTTTAAGTTGACATTACATATATTATAAAAGCAATGCTACTTTCTCGTGTTGTAATATGTACTGACTACAAATGTATGACTTCAAGTGACTCTTCTTCATTATATTATTGAATTATGGATACTTTTACAAATATCAAAATTTCTAATTTAATCAAAAGTAGTATTATATTCTAGAAGGTTAGTTTCTAATAATTATTAAAATATCGCCATTGATTCTATCAGGTCTGAATACCGTGGTGTATAAGTTTGAAGTGTATTAAGAATTAATACTTACCACGTGTATTATACTCGTTAAATTGTATGTAATAGATTTTTTATTACTAATCTAATTAAATTTCAAATTAATAAGCAATACTATGGAATATTATTAAAAATTTAATTTAATTTAATTTGATATAACCTAGTGTTCACATTGCCATGATGAAGAAGTGGTTTTATTTTTACAAAATTAATTTTCCTAGACTAATAATAACAAAAAAATACTCATCAGTAGACTATCGCCTGTTTTCTGGATTGAACTAAAAATGCAAAACACTTAGTTGTATAGAATGAATAATTCAATAACTGCATATTGAAATTTGTTGGATAATTTCTAATTATTATGAATAATATCACAAGAAATAAATTTCATCAAGTAAAATATATCTATTATTAGAAGATGTTGTTTTTTTTGGAGTTCGGACAAGGTAGATCCAAAAAATACAAAAAAAAATGTGTATTTTTAATTATCTGCCAACGTTTCGTCAATCATTAATACGGGATTCTGGTGACACGACGTCCCCCTCTCCCCTTCATGATAGACCTGAAGATTGCTTACAATGTAAGCCAAATTGTTGGCATTTTGGTATTTTTTGGATCTACCTTGACCAAACCCCAACAAAAAACATTTACTTATAATACTATGGTCAAAAAAAACTCACCATTTTAGCATTATGTCTATTATTGTATTTAAATATATCTAATATTATGTTCTGGTGGGTAATTTTGAATGTGGAGATAAGCTTTTCTAGTATTGCTATAAAGTGGAACAAAGTCCCCATAAAAGGCAATAAAAGACTCTTCTTTAAGCGTTAATTACTGATAAATACAATAAATGGTTGTAAACGGAAACCAAAAAAATATTACTCAAGTGATGCAGTTGTGTGTTTAGTCTTGCTTATCAGGATTATGCACACTTATCACACATGAATAAACTAAGTGATGCATCTATCCCCTGGGAAGGAACAATTTACATTCAAGTAACAGTTTCTTAAAGTAACACTGTTACTTACATAGCTGCAATCGGCGTTTTTCTTACCCACCCATCTTGAACTCATAATTGTCACTCATCATGGGTTTGAGTGAGTATCTTCAGCACTTGTGATTATCATAAGTCAAAAACGTGTTGTGTTTTTCTTTCCAGAAGGGGTCGCATCAGAATTCAATTGAAAAATAAAATTGTTCTCGACAGCCTAATAACAGTTCTGTATTGGTATGGATATTACCGTTTTACAAAAAAGGGTATTTTCTCTCTAAACGGGGCACGGTTCGGCACTACTTTACATAAGATGGACATGCTTCTCTTGCGGATGCTTTATGCAAGCACTTGATGCACGCCGACCTGGGCCGGGTAACTCAGGGTCATCGCCGGCATCATCTCCTGAATACACTCTCTCATCACTCATACTCCACTATTTTCCTAACCTTTGAGGTATCCACCTGGGATTTAGCATTCCACGAATAGACTATTACAAGTAATTTTTCATTTGATCGCGGTCTGAAGCGGAAAATTCACGATTTCCCAGCAGGCACTTCCTCCGGAGGGAGTTGCGTCAAGCACTCGCCATACGGTTAGCCTCGCCTGATCTAAATGTTCACTCCGAGCGTAATAAATGAAAGGCATCTTTACCTTAAATGAACCACTTAACTGAAAACCTAATAATAGACCAATCCCTAACATTTTTAATACCAACAGAAATCGAGGAAACAATGAGAAGTAAAAAATACATTTCAAAAAATATATCCTTTTTTATCTGCCAAAGCTTCGGCTTACATTACCCCAATAAAAAACATCTAATAATAATCTCTACGGTCAATTTTATCAAGCGGTATCAGAGTAAAATAAGCGAATTTTCATCTGTAATTGGGTAATGAAATTGGAGTCCAGGGCGAGAGGGTAGCTCATGGGATCCGTTCGGTTCTCGCAATGATGGGGCAGTGGATTCAAATCCCGCTCTGGACAAGCTTCGATCGATAAAAAAAATAACCAAATAGATGTTTAGAATGGGTTGGCAACCTCTAAATAACCCCCTCTCCTTGACCCCAAGTTGATGAAAGGGAGGCCAACTCTTGAAGAATAAAAAAATTGGAATTTGTATCTTATTAGACATACCAATTACGATTACACTGGAATCTAATGAAGAAATATTTAGAAGAAAAAGTAATCAGTTTGTAAGCTGAATTATCGAAGGAGAAGCTTCTACTACGTTGTAAATGAAGCAGGTATAGAATTACTAAGAGTAAATATTGCAAATAACTGATAATTATTATCATTACATTCTATAAAGTAGAAGAAATTCTCAAAGTGTGATTCGTTGATAAGTTTTTTCTTCAAAAGTAGTTTTGAGTATATAAAAAAATTATATTCTGGTTTCTCATTGCTCTAATGGTTTTCTTCCACGACATATATACCTCGAGAAAAGTTTTTATTTATGTAGTATAGTAGAGAAGAAATTCTACTAATATTTACATACTAATATTTACATCCTATGGACATATGAATATTAGTAGAATAGCATTTTACTTCACGAGAATAAATTATTTAAATTGAAGACTGAGAGGGACTGTTGTGGAGTGATGAACGATTATAACCGCTAAGAGTTTTTTTTTTTATTTCTTAATCCCATCTTATTTCCGCTAAGCCTTCCAATATCCAACGAGTACTATCCTTTCAGTCCAAAATGCTCAGAATAATTCTAACGCTCCATATTATGTGTCCAACTCTACCCTCCATCACGACTTTAATATTCCTTTCGTCCATGATCTCATCTCCACCCGCTTCAAGCTCTTCCATATTATACTTAATTAATTCGATCCTAATCCACACGCCCGATCCCTGTCGTCTGACTCCAATCCTCACAATCCTCCCCGGCGACAAAAACGGAGATGGCCTCGCTAACTCTGAGCCTTAATGCCCAAACTTATTAGGAATGGGGTCGATGGGCCCCTGCTTCCTGCACAGTGAGGATCACTTATTTATTTTATTATATTTCTAATATTTTTTAATGTAATTTTTTTTAATGCACATATTTCTCATCAAATTACAAGATGTTACTAACAGACTGTAATAAATAAAGATTCATATATTTAAAAAAAATACCATCTTTTAATAATAAAACAAGAAATTTCAAGAAAAAGTGAAAGTGAGAAAATAACATAATAATGCTAATTCCTAACATATAATAACATAAAGTATTGCATTAATAATGACAAGACAATTATATTACGATACATCAGCATAACCTATAAAATGTAGAAGAATTTAATAATGTTTTATAGAACTAATTAGGAAACACAAAATCTGATAAAATAAAATATAGTGCACGTGTTTCAATTAAGCACTTTTCANTAACCACGGAAAAATATGCCATTTCCAACTTTTATAATAGTATTTAAAACTATAACAATTGCTTGAATGTTAGACTATTTCTCAAACTGCTAAGGATAACTAATATACACGCTGAAAAAATATTCCAAAATTGTTCATATTATATGTATATATATATATATATGTATGTATGTATAGTAACGATTTTAATAAGTAAATAAATTGACTTTACTGTAAATTGTTATATATTTCTAACACAAAGAAAAAAGTCTAGTTTACAACATAACATGAACATATAATCTATCAAGGAAGATTGAAATACACCTTAGCATAGGATGGAAAACATAAAATGAGTGTATATTATTTAATTTTAATTGATTCTTTGAAGTGAATTTAACCCATATATTATAGAAATAAATTACAAAAAAAAAAAAAAAAAAAAAAAGAAGGAGCATTAATACAACAAGACATGTATTTTCTGGGGGAAAAGGAATACACATGCAAGGAAAAAACAATCTTGGTTTTATTGCAGAAATTAGTGAAACTGATAGGCCATTGAAAGACATCAGGCAAAGGTTACTCATGAGCGTAGCCCTATCATGTGAAAAAGAGGAATCCAAGAAAGCACGCGAAAGGCCCGGAGCTGTTTGTGTGTATGTAAAGGAGTGGGATCTGCGAGCGGACTCGTGACTCTGTAAGGTCGCCGACTAGGAAGGACACACAAGAACGGGTGAGAGAAGATCCTTTGCGGACTTACCTGTGGGGCAGCTCTGGAGCGGCGCACCGGGTCGTGAGCTACGCGGTCAAGGCGACTGCCGACCACGCGAACCACCGATAATCAGCCGTTTAGCTTGAGATTTAGGAGCAGAGCCGATGGAACGCAAAGGTTGATTGGGGGATTGTGGGCGACCGCCAGTACCGCGTCGCTGGCCACGCAAATGTGCGATACGGATAGCCATTCAAAACGGCTCACGTGTCTGCCAAAAGATGCTTCTCAATGTGACTAGTAAAAAGATTCGGCAATAAATCTCCCTTTGTTTGAATGTTAACCGTATAAATACAACAGATATATACCGACCCTGCTTGAAAGATAAAAGTATAGTTCGTTAAAAGCTTAAATGTTTCTAAAGGAGAGTTTGTTGACCGTAGATATTATTCTAAGATGATTTTAGTTGGGGTTCGGTCAAGGTAGATCCAAAAAACACAAATTTAAACAATGTATTTTTTAATAAAGGATTATCTGCCAACGTTTCGGCTTACATTGTTAGCCATCTTCAGGGCTGTAGAAATACAATGTCATGAGAATACAATAATAATTGAAATTAGTATAATAGAGAATTGCGATAATATAATGTGATATCAAGAGTATGAATGTAGAAAGCTATGTAACAAAATTTAAAGTTTATGAAAAACAATTTGAAAAAGAACCAATTTGAAAAAAAAATGCTAACAAACAGCTTATTGACAGCTTATTATTGTTTCTATTATTTTTACTCTTTCGAGTGTCCGTAATTTAAAAAAAAATTATATAACCAAATTTGAATTTTTTTCTGTAAACCATTAAATAATTCTAAAAAGAGAGTTTGTTGACCGTAGATATTATTCTAAGATGATTTTTAGTTGGGGTTCGGTCGAGGTAGATCCAAAAAGAAAAAAAAAACACAAATAACAAAATGTATTTTTTTAATGAAGGATTATCTGCCAACGTTTCGGCTTACATTGTAAGCCATCTTCAGGGCTATCATGAAGATGAGAGAGAACGTCCTGTCCCTAAGTTCACATTTCCATGACTATATTTATAAATATATTTTATATTTCCATGACATTTTATAAATATGACTATATTTCCATGACTATTTCAGTCATGGAAATGTGAACTTAGGGACAGGACGTTCTCTCTCATCTTCATGATAGCCCTGAAGATGGCTTACAATGTAAGCCGAAACGTTGGCAGATAATCCTTCATTAAAAAAATACATTTTGTTATTTGTGTTTGTTTTTTTTGGATCTACCTCGACCGAACCCCAACTAAAAATCATCTTAGAATTAAATAATTCTCTTTAGGGCAATCATTGTTAAAGAGGGAGGAAGGGGGTTTAGAGAGAGGCAAAATTTAAAATCATATCTTTATTATTATTGACTTCATTAAAAAAAAAAAAAAATGGAGCTTGAAAAGAAATATGTGACCACTTTATTTTTATATCGTTGTATTCTATACTTTTTCTTCAAAAATGATTATTAGAAAAGATATTTAAGAATATAATTTTAAATGTTGGGCGGTCCTACTTATTTTTTAAATATAGAAATCAAATTCGGGATTAAGGTTTTTCATTGCAAAGTGATGAGTGAATTTATTAACGGTTCAATAAAATGAGAGGTAGAAGGAGTGTAGTGGAAGACCCAAATTTATATTATTTACATATTTGTTTTTATTTTAGTAATGAAAAAGTTTGTAAATACAGTTAAAGATAATTATGTAATTATCTACCATATATGTGATATAACATTTCAGAAAAAAACACTTATTAAGATTATAATTAATAAGATTACTACGAGAGCTGATCACTAAACACCTTCCTAATTAATTAGTGAAATGCCAGGTTTAGTGATTTTTTATTTTACGTTCATATATCTTACTCTCTCTTATGCGAAATATGCTTAGTTTACTCAGATTCTGTGTAAGGTCACTTTTGACTATGTTTTTATTTTCAGCCTCTTCCACTGCTTGGCCTAATTTACATTTTAAAAGAACTCTGGGCACAAATCATTGAACTAACTCTTACTCGGCGTAACACTTTCTCTGTCTTAAGTAACCCCAACAGATATAGAAATGCAATAAACTACTTCTCGCCTAAGCATATCCCAAAGGGGTGCTAATGGGTCACTTAGGGCAGGAAAACCGCCGGGAACAACAGCTCTTTCTCCCGTCTCGAGATAAGGGTTAGCACCTGCTGGGCAGTCAGTCCCCGGTTCCCGGCGAGGAATCGATCCGGACAAATTGCAGACTCTGGAGCAACACGCGCCGAAGAGACGCACCTAGATCTCGTTCGCGGACCGCCAGTCCCTGGCAAATAACAGGTCCCTGCCCGAGTACTAAGTGGTTGAGGGGATGGTCAGCTGTTCCGTGCCGTTATATCAGACTCCACCTGGTAGAACGTCTCATAACAAGGTGAATTCTAACTATTAACAACCCTCCCAAATACAGAAAATCTCCTGGTACAGCATTCCACTTTCGAAGAAACAACAAGCACTCCTGCTTTACGGACATCCTTCCTGCAGAATACTGAAACTATTTATTAGAAGTACATTTCTCATTTTAATAATTCCTAGAAGGTTGTTTCTATCTTCCAAAACATTCCTTAAAATTTCATCTTTTGGAAAGATGATCCTCCAGGAGCGGATATACAACTTAATCTGAGATAAGGATAGGACTAGGAGAACTGAAACGAAACCCACTCTAGGGCTTACAACCTAATTTCTATTCAGCCGAACGAAAGTTCAGCCATATTAAGATTTATATCATGAAATAGCTAAAGGAAGTAGACTAAAATGAATCTTCAAGATACATAGAAAACCAAGTCAGTAATAAAGAAATAAAAAAAAATTATATATATA
>KZ807667.1:240049-252136 GCA_000696205.2 Oncopeltus fasciatus | reverse complement strand
TATATATATTCATAAATTTATTTTGGAGCAGAGAGTCATCATATAAAAATGTTGTGCACTTTCCTTTCACATTACCACGGGGGATAAATGGTCCCTCGGTGAGCGAAGGCAGTAGCCATTATGCAAAAGTGCAGTGCATCAAGTTGAGCTGAGTCTTCCTTGACATTTACACTTATAAATAATTATAAATAAACAAATTGCCTTACTCTTCTTCCTCGCCATCTTAGGCTCTCTTCCAGTCTTAACGTTCTCATTAGTCGGCCCCAGTCTTTTACAGCCGCCTTGGTGTTGAAACTTTTCGTTCACAAACCAGTCAACCATGATTCTACACGCAAACCTAATGGCTCATAATTGTCGATGATTTAGTATTCTTCATCATATTTCTCATAGCTAAGACATATGTAAAATATAAATATTTGTAAACAACTAAGCAATAATATAAGAGCTTTTATTATTTTAAGAGACATTTAATTTAAGCTTTAAATATAAGTAAGTGATTATAATCAATAAACACATATATTATATCTTTTAATGGATAAATATTTATATTTAAAACACGTTTATTTATTTACAAAATTTAAATGTACTGGTTAAATTGAGGGAAACTAATGTATATCAATTTCTTTTTGTTTCCTAAATGTCATTTTTCAACAGTACTTTTCTTTTGTAATTCCATGTTTCTTAATGAATTTTTATTCATCGGCATAAATATGAAGAAAATTTATATTTTAAACATACCTAGTTAAATTTGTTGCGAACTCGATCTCCATGATATATCCATCTCATATGAGCACAGTTGAGTAGCCTCATAAATTGATATCATACCTTCTATTATCTGTCTTCATTGGTTTCTGCAAACAATCCTCCGTTGGTGAGCCCTTTCGGACATTGTCCATCTTCTGGCCGAATACATGCGTTCACTGTCACTGACTGTATTCAACTTTGTTGAATTCACAACTCAAGGCAGTTGAATACAGACAGTGACAGTGAACACATGTATTCGGCCAGAAGATGGACAATGTCTGAAAGCGCTCGCCAACAGAAAATGGTTTACAGAAACCAATGAAGACGGACAATGGAAGGTATGATAGTTCTATATTCATTGGTGGTGGAAATAACCTTTTAGATCATAAATTGATGTTTGCAAATAAAGTGTAATCCCCTGGTGCCACTTGAGGGCCAATTACTTAAAGAAAAACCATTTTCTTAATTACTCAAACGGTACAGGGATAAAACGTTTTTTAATTTATTTATAGTGTTAGCCTCCCTTTCAATCTCTTAGGGTCATGAAGGGAGGGGCTATTTACAGGTTACCATCCTATTCTAAACAATGATGGCTCAGACGAGCTTTAACTAATAAATAAAAGACTGTCCTGGGCGGGATTCGAACCCGCAGCTCCAGGATCGGAAAAATTGAACGGACCCCATGAGCTACCCTGGGGTCCCTCTGTAGAATTTTTATATTTCTAAAACTCCTGAATGAAAGCAATTTGCTTTTTGCTTTTAGTAATCCGTTTTTTAAATGTATAATAAAAAAAAACCCACTAAATTCAAATGATTTAATCAAGCTTTATTTATATTTACATTATCAACCAATTTTGTGTTATTGGTGCCGGATACACTAAGCTTTAAAAAATAAATAAATAAAAAAAGTAGGAAAGTCCATTTCAAAAATAAGCCTTTTTTGTAACAGGATGCACTAATTAATACAGTAATTTAGAAAAAAATTAATTAAGCACGAAGTAATACTCATTAATTATTTTAGATAAGTGTTACGATAGGAAAGATAAAAATTCATTGATGAACAAAACTTAGAATGGGAGTACTTAAATGGTAAACATTTCATTAAGCGACAGAGGGTAGGGAGGGGGGGGATGCTCATATTCATTCAACAGCAGCGGTTTAGCCATTAAAGAAATTCTCCAAGCCTCTCGCCATTAGCAATTAAGTAATTTCCTTTTACATTTAATATGATTATCTAAATAATTAATACGGCCGATTTAATGAGCTTTCCCCTTGTAAAGGCCAATAAACAGTAAGGGGGACGGGGAGGGCGTGGGAAGAGAGGACTCGGGACCGCATCTACGGGGTTGGGGGGTTTCCACTGCACTTTAGGGTGGTTTGGGAAAACCTTTTCCTCTCTGGAAAATGGCCTATACGAGGGGCACGAAACTACCCCCACTATTCATATGCCCCCTCCCACAGTACCTCGTGAGAGGGTGATAGTAGTAGTGTAGATACACAGTAACTATATTAAAACTCTTAACTAAGATGATTTTAGTTGGGGTTCGGTCAAGGTAGATCCAAAAAACACAAATTTAAATAATGTATTTTTTAATAAAGGATTATCTGCCTACGTTTTGGCTTACATTGTAAGCCATCTTCAGGGCTGTAGAAATACAATGTCATGAGAATACAATAATAATTGAAATTAGTATAATAGAGAATTACAATAATATAATATGATATCAAGAGTATGAAAGTAGAAAGCTATGTAAGAAAATTTACAGTTTATAAAAAACAATTTGAAAAAGAACCAATTTGAAAAAAAACATGCAATCAAACAGCTTATTGACAAGAAAAAAAAATTGAAATATCATTAAAGCATTACTGCTTTTGCCACACCTACCTATCATGAAGATGAGAAAGGATGTCCTGTCCCTAAGTTCACATTTCCATGACTAAACGATATAAATTTTACTTTTACACAAAGTGGGAGGTAAGACGAGTGGGATTTTTGGATCTACCTTGACCGAACCCCAACTAAAATCATCTTAAAATAATATCTACAGTCAACAAACTCTCCTTTTGATCAAACTCTTAACTTTTAACTGTTTATTAATAACTAATTAATTTTATTTTTACAGATTCTCTTTTTAGGATAACTTATTAATGTCCAGTAGTGACAAAATTTACTTATTTGAAATTAGTTTATCATCACAATTAAACTCAAATTATGAAGTAGAGTTTTTTTGTCACAAAACAAATATTAGATGGCACCAAAAATATTAAAATTGGAAATCGTGGTTTTATTCAAATATGATTGTGAAATTTTTCAATATAGCTTAATAATGAAGTTTAAAGCATATTAAGTATTGAAATATTATTTTTTCGATATTATAAATACTCATTAATTGAATTAATTTAATGTAGGTTAAGAAAAAAATATTGAATACATTTTCAGATGATCTGTCGGCTATATACTTTCGGAATTTTATAATAAAAGTCGTCTTGGAGAAAATTCTCACCAAAATTGTGAGAAGAGTTTTTGGTCATACAGCAATGCAATTACGTACTCGAATTTGTACACGTCCATGCATACTATTGATGACATGTTTTGCCTTTTTTCTTTCAAAAATTTCTTTCATAGCTCCATTGTAATAAAATGGTTTATTCATTCTGAGAAACCAATTGACCACAGTTATTGCTATGAGCTCCTTATAGGAGGAACTAATTTTAAGGAAATAAAAAAAAATTTGGGGCAGAAAAAGTCTTTATTATTTTGATCCAATAAACAGAAAACTCTGAACTTGGCTGAAAGAATGATTACTTTCGAAGATATTTTCGAATAAAACTTGTATACTAAGGTGCATACCAATGATGTTTCTTGGTGAGATAAGAAACATCATTGGTAAGAGAGACTGGTGAGTTTTCTTCTAACTAGTCCCAGTTGGAAGGGCCTAACCTTACATCTGCTCTTGACACATAGCTCGAAGGGCGCGTCTCCCCATGCCCTGCCCCTTTAGCGCTAATAGAGAAAATAAATTGACCCTGGAGCTGGGACGTGCGACCAGGCAATTGGCACATACATACCACGGGCTCGACTGATCCCCATAAAACACAAATTGCTACGTGCCTTCAAAGCGATCCCTTGGATTTGAAAGGTGTTTCAACGCAGCTATTCCCACTCGTGATTTGAATTAATTCCTCTTCTTGAAATGGAACCTCTACAACCCTATATCCTTTTCTTTTTATCTTTCTCTTTAGTACCTTTCGGCTATTTTCTACTTGTATTTTACAAGATTATGCTTTAAATTCATCTATATATACGGGGATTGCGTATGCAAATAATATTTTTTTTCCAAATTGAAATAACCATAATTATTCTTTATTATTAAACTTTTATTTACTTATTGCATTCTGTTGATTTGATTACAATGAAAAGTAAAAATGGCATTCAATATGATCCACGAGAAAAGATGACCAATGACACCAATCTCAAATTATTTACAGAATATGTCCCCAGTAGGTCAAGGTGCCATCTTCGTTTAAGGCGACTGGAAAGGTTGTAGGGGTTGGAGTTGGAAGACATGGTCTGTGCTAGTGGGACCATAATTATGCAATCTATTCTTTCCCAAAATCTTTTATTTCATAATAATACAATAATAAAAACTCTCCTGTAAAATAAAAAATGCGGTAATTCATAAAGTTATATCGACGACTAAGGTTATTTTTTTGGTTATTTTCACGCAAGCTTAATGAAAATAATTTGTAATAATATTGTCAAAGAATATAATTTCAGAAACTATTTATATTGCTCTGGCGTATAATATTATTGCATAAATATACTGAAAAATGTTTTCTTTTATGTTGAACGAAATTAGATCCGTAAAATAATGTTTAATTTAGAAAAACGGAAAAAAAATCATAATAAAATTAACAAAATATACAGCTGTATTCAACTTAAAAAAAAAAAGGTTCCATTAATTATACGCACCAAATATAACTATTTTTCTTTTAAATTTAATAGGAGTTGAAAAATACTCTGACTGATCATTCTCCCAGCATGCCATTTATTTGTAAATCAATAAGCTAGTGCAGTCCTTTGTCATCTAATGAAAGTTGTGAGATGCATTGGATTTTTATTAACATTTAACACACTGTCAAAATAAATAGGTCCACATGTCACCAATCAGGGGAGAGAAATTCTTTGACGAAGTGTGTTAATGTACAATTTCTGTTTGACATCAGGCTATGCAGTACTTCTGTGACGTAGGTTACTACTGATAGTTGAAGTCAAACTCCCATGAGATGAGGTTTCTCTAGTAACCTTCCTCACTCTGAATTATATAGTTACCGATTTATTATTTTTGATATTCTAGTTATATTTAATTATAAAAAGATCTATTAATATGGTAAAGGCGTAAAACAAAAATAAAAATATAATGAATGATCATTAATTAAATGTTTACTTAATAAATCTATAATCATTAGATTTTTATCAATTCTAGTATATATTCAAATTTATCAGTCTCCATAGTAATTTTCATTTTTAAAAGGGATATTTCACACATTGAAATCAACAGCGTTGAGCCCAAGCCAAAAAATGTTCAATTTAAAAAAATGTGTATTTGTTATTATTTGCTGTCTTTAGTGCTTTTGAAACATTTTTCTACTAATGATATATGTGTGTGTGTGTGTGTGTGTGTGTGTGTGTGTGTGTGTGTGTGTGTTGTGTGTAAAGTTTTATATAATGTAAAATCTTACCCACACCGACGCTCTATGACATGAAGTGATGTTTCATTTTATTTAATTTTTATTTATAAAAGCTTTTTATTCAATCGAAAAAAATCTAAAAAGAAAAATAAAGTTATCATTAATAACATTCTCCATAAGCGTCCATAATACTGCAATGGTAGCGTTTTGCCTCCAAAAGACCTTTTGAAAGTACTGCGACACCTCCGAATGGCAAGCAACTACATCCAGATAAATACTACCACAGGGGGGGGGGGATTATTACCGCCAATTTCCTCACTAAATACCAAGCAGATTTCGCCCCTTGAGGCCAGCTCGAGAAGGGTTTTACAAGAGAGGTAACAAAGGTCAGGCGGTGGATATGGGACGGACCTCGGCGTTAAATGCTGTGCGCACTGTCCAATCACAGGGCTTTATTGCAGGGGGGGAATCACATAATTCTACGTAGAGGAATCATAAACCATGTGCGTCGACTACTTCTTGCTAGTCATCTGATCCCTCCGGCTGTATCCCAGAGACACGTTTACTACCGACTAGAGACAAATTATATTATATAGGCGCATCTTAAATCATCTAGGCTACTCGAGAGTTTTTAATTCAATTTTATTTTTGAAATGCTACTGTCGTAAATGCGAGGCATCGCATTGCGAAACCAGTCACGTGTAACAGTTCCAAGCGATCGTTGGCTGAAGAATTTATCGCTCAAATGAGATATTATTCTTTGGTTCATGAAAGTCATATCAACAAAAGCTTCATTACCATCTAGGGGAACTGGCAAAAAGGAGAAAATTGAAATTGAACTTAATTTTGCATTCGCACACAAACCTGCTTTATTTCTGTAGATTACTCCAAGGAAATCCAGCTGCCATAAGGAGGAACCATAAACACAACATAGGAAAAACGACTTTGGGGTGATAAAAAAAATAAGATCCGTTTAAAAGTATATATAGTTCTTTATTCGGCTGTTTCCTCCCTAATGTTCGCAACGTTAAAAAATAATAAAACTAACTTTGGTATTTAAGTTCCTTTCTGTAAAAGCCTTTGGATGGGTTCTCAGTTTACACAAGGCAGAACATTTAAAGAAGTAATAACTTATTTATTATTTTTTCTTCAGAAAAGTTTAGAAAAAGTAGTGGGTATAAAATGTAGTTTCCTAACATTTATGTTTACGCCTATTCAAAATATACTTATTAAGGAAAATTTAAGAATATAACTACAAGAGTTGCGTAAGCCTTCCTTCTCTGAAACTAGACGAGAAATATTCTTTATTCAGGACTCTTTACATAAAGTATAGCTCGGGTTTCATTGAATTTGAAGGAATATCTTTGATTTACCCATTGTTATTAAAAAGTATCTTATATTAAATATATAGATAAAATTAAATATGTTTCACGTTTATTTTATTTTATTTTTTTTATTCCTCATTCTGGATGAGAAATAATAAAAAATACGTGATCACTTTTATTTAGAGCCTTTAAATATTTCTATTAAAAGGCTTCAAAATAAAGCCATTCTTTGAAATTATGGATTTGTATTATTTAATTACATTTTTAGGCACTTAAAATTATTGATTAATATACCAGAAAAACAGAATTTATGAAGAACTTTTTCTAAAAGTGATCCGGGTAGAATCAATGGATTTTACACTAGGATGGTTCTAGGTCGGAGACCTGAACGTATAAATGTCTGAAACTAGAATAAACACTTATCAAAGACATGAAGAGAATTATACAAGTATTAATGCAAAAATTATATATAAAGGAAATTAGGGTAAACAATAAATTTAAATAAATTAGCTGTAGACAAAGACTACAATAAATAAAGTAAAAATTAATAAAAATAAAAGACTTACATGGAGGAACAGCATAAACTTAGCGAATTTCTAAGCAATGTTACCAACAGAAAAGTTGTGAACTATATAACATGGAAATGCGAAATTTTTAAAGCCTAAAACATAAGTTGCTAATTTTTGTTAAGATTCGGTCAAGGTTGATCCCGAAAAAATACAATTTAAAAAATTGTATTTTTTATTGTTTGTCAACGTTTCGGCATGTATTGCAAGCCATCTTCAGGAGCAAACCCCAACAAAATTTTCTAAAAATTTATAAGTAAAAAACTATTAATTTCAACTTAAATCGATAACATAAGTTTCCTTTAATAAGTCCTTATCTTCACCCGTTTCACAGTATTCCATTTCAAGCTGCCTACCACTTCATAGCAGTTAGTCAGTTAAAATGTAACTTTCATTGTTTAAGATAAAGAATACATAATTTATGTTATACAAAGTGTATTGAGAAATAAATTTACGAATATTATTGGGATGTGTGATCGTTTCCTCCACTACAGTGGCCACAGTGGCCTTACCATCTACGCACATTGTTCTCTACAGCTTGTAAATTTATATCGCAATTTTCTTTTATTTACATACATATAAATAATGTTTGTATACATATTTTGTTTAGGAATCAGGGCAAATCAGTTTAGATATAGCAGGTACAGCATGACAGACTTTGTGGAATCTTAGTAGACAATGGAATTAAGAAACATTTTGTTATAAATAAATCTCCTAATTGGAACAAATGTCAATAATGGAATAATTGCATTATATTATTCAATAATTATTATATTTACTCAATAATGACATTTCCTTTAAGAATTTTCCCTAAAAAGCCATACCTCACAGGTGAGCCGCGAATTTTATGTGTCTGGATTCGTTACAAAAGTACGAATTAGTACCATAAGTATTACCAGGGTATTCTGATTGTCTCGCTGAAAGAAATCAGCAAACAGAGGCATATTGCGCTTGGAGAACACTTACCATTATGTGAGAGTGTGAGCATGGTAGACATTAAAAGAAGGAGAAATTCAAACAGTCGAGAGCCGAGTACAAGAAGAAGAAGAGAGCGGTAAGTAGGCGAAGGTGGGGAAGAGAGAGGGGTTAGCCTAGAGGTGGCGGGGAGGGGAGAGCGAGGTGTAAAAACATCCCTTTGTTCCCGACCCTTATCTGAGCGAGCGATCTCAGAAGTCGCGCAGGCGGGTAAAAAGGAATACATGTGCTGGGCGCTCGCAAGAACTGCAATTAAAACAGAGTCCGAGAGGGAGGGACTCTTGCACGCCTCCACTCTTAAAGTTTTTTGTAGACACCCATCTCCTCGGTTAATGGTGTCCCTTTTGTCCTCATACCCAACAACGCCCACAAGCTAGTTCTAACCTGTCTCAAGGATGCGCAATCAACATCCATCGCCATCTCATTACTTTACTCCAGATATCTAACTCACTATTTTTGGCGTAGCTGGAGGAAGTAGTCGTCACAAATTAAGTCCAGCTGATGTTGTTACTATAATCCTCGATAGAGATTGCTATAGTCAAAAATCTCTCTGACACGGCTTACTTTAGAAGATTTTTTAGGCACCGAGGGGATCTATACGAATTCCTCAATACCGACGCTGCAGGTTCTAGGCTTGCCTTGTAGTTTCCTTTTGAGAAATAAAAGCCCACACCCAGAGCTATAGGTGTTTAAAATATACTGGTCAGCCTATGATATTTCTCTCTCTGCGTATTTTTAGAAATAGCTTGAAATTCGCAGGAAGAAAGGATGTACATACTATGACAATATATATATATATATATATGTAATCTAATCTTCTGTCTCTCAGTCTCATTCCCCTCTCCCATTCTCTTGCTTTTTCTACCCCTTCTCCCCTTACCAAATTTAATAAAAATGCAGTTAGTCACCATTTAGTAAATAAACTTTAACATTAAGCGTAATTTACTAAATGGTGACTAACTGCATGAGGATGTGAATATTAGATTAATGTCGAAAATTTTTTCATTAAATCTCCAACGTTCTGGCATAAGATAATGAATCAAATATTTCGATAACATATTCAATTGTTTAATAATAATTAAACCCATTCCCTTTTTTTTATTTATATAAAACTTCTTTTTTTTTTAATTTTCCTTATATATTTTTTATCTTTCCCTTTCACGAACTACTATATATAATAATAATTTTATTCTATTTTATGTTATCGTTATCCACATGCTATCGATTAAGTGATGTTTTGGGAGGGGGGCACAATAGCTCAGTATGTTAGGACTTGAAAACCTTAGATTTTTTTTCATGAGACGAAACCTATATGGAAAAATGTGTAAAATTGTAACAATAATTTTATTCTACATTTTATGACTTTAATATTCTGATTATTAATTAACAAGTTTGATAAGAAACTTTCACATGTTCCCACCAAGGGATCAACTTGACCTTTACAAAAGTTCATGTAAGTATGTTGGTTACTTTAGTAGACTGGTTGAAGATTGGGTTTTTATTTTTTGGTAGCTTTGATGT
This sequence comes from Oncopeltus fasciatus, assembly GCA_000696205.2. Classification (NCBI taxonomy): domain Eukaryota; kingdom Metazoa; phylum Arthropoda; class Insecta; order Hemiptera; family Lygaeidae; genus Oncopeltus; species Oncopeltus fasciatus. The sequence goes on along the minus strand of KZ807667.1, from coordinate 242,313 downwards.
ATTCTTACACATCTATTGTTAAAAAAATTTTTTCCAATATTCCAATTGTTTTAAAACCCTCAAAATAATTACAAACTATATCCCCAGGTGGTCACGAGGTCATCTTCGTTTGAGTCGATGGTGAGGGTTGTAGGGGTTGTTAGTGGAAGACAGGGTCGTTGCTAATGGATTAGGATGGTATGGCAGTTGACGTTGGAAAAGGTTCAAGAGGAAAAATAAGGTCTTCAAAGAAAGAAATATTAAAATCTTGAATAATTGGATACATAATAGGGAGAATTAGCTTATTAAGGGTTTTTGATAGAAAAGGCTGAATTTTTTGGACGTCAGGAATGGAGTCATCATTTGCACTGATTTTTTTTTAACCTTAGAAAGTGTAGGAAAGAGACTGAAAAGACTGTAACATGAAGACTTATGTGTTGGTTTTCCAAATTCGAGAAATAGTATTATGTTGGAACATTTCCATATAAGTAGGAAGGGGGTAGTTCGGTATATTAAATTCAAGATGTAGGTCAGGAATACACTAGCCTTCTTGAGATGATTACAGAGAATTTGACCGGTGATTAAATCATATCCGGGTGATTTGTGCTTAGGCAGATGAGAGATTATATACTTGACCTCGGAAGGCGTTACTGCCTTGAGTGGCAAGGACATTTGTAGGCAATGGCATGTCCGGAAACATCTCAGTCTACATGGCATTGGACAGGTCTAAGGGATCTAAATGTAGAGTAAATATTTGCTTGAGATGCTTGGTAAATATTTCCACCTTGTCTTTGTCGGATGTGGCCCAAGTACCAACTTCTGCAAAAGGGATAGAAGATTTATGGCTCTTAAGGATTCTAAAAGTAGCAGTCCCCTGGGATTTGTCTCCTGCTGAGAGGGCAGGTAGATAAATGATAAAGGTCCCGTTTGAAAAACAACATAACTTTGTTTGAGGTGTCGGGTGAAACGATTAACGTATTTGGGATCTAATAAAGATTAATAAAATAAAATCACTATTAATAATTCTAAAAAAATCAACTATTGTTTATTGTGTTTTTAAAAAAAAAACTAATCATTGATATAATTGACATAATTCCAGAGTATTATAATGTAACGACTACATAAAGTTTAAGGCAATTCTCTTACCCTGTACTCCGCCATTACTATAATCTTTGAAAAAAAAAAAAAAAAAAAAAAAAAAAAGGTTATTGCTATTATGCTAAATACTAATCCGCAATACACAGATGTAAAGCTTGGTAAGCCTGAACTAGGAAACAACAAAGGCTATCCTCATTTTAACGGGAATGTGATACGTCCCTGGAAATTATTTTATATTATATAAAATGAAATAAAAGTAGGACTGATCAGCTATGCTCTATTGATACATTCTTGATTTAATTCATTATTTATTTAGATGAACACTAACATAAGAAATATTTATTATATTAATTGCAATATGATAATAGTCTTAGCTATTCATCTGTTCAAATTCGCAGAAATGAAAATAAAAATGAGAAGAAACAATTAGAAAATATAAAAATGTTGAAAGAATAGATTAAAAAATAAACGACCTAGCTAATAAAATTAAATATATAAAAATTCGTTAAACATCTGAAATAAGAGGACAAATTTACAATTATAATTGTTCTTTTTTATCTTTACTTAAATCTTTTGGTTTCTTTCGCTAAAAGGGTATTTTAATTGAGTAACCTACTTTCTTATATCAATTATTGTGTTGTTTTCGTTTATGAAAAAAATTAAATCGAGCTTTAACAATTTAATTAACAAAAATGTTTTCCATTGTATTAATCTACTTGAGAATACTGTAAATTAAGCTATGTCCTTGCAAAATTTAACGACAATTCAACTTTACTGCTTTAATAATCGTAATGTTAAACTTTTATTTTATTATCTTAAAGACTGTATATTAATAACATCTGGACGAAAAACTAAAATGTTTATAAAAACATGCAAAAACATGTTAAAGTGAAAAATTGCACAAGCTAAGGATTCCAACGGAAAAATCTATCCAGAATGCAAAATCATATTTGTGAAAATATCATTCATGTATTGTATTATTTGATTGCATTGTATTATTCCTCCTCAGTACTTTATAGGTAAAACATGTTATAAAATTTTTTATTAGACCAGGAATACTGTTCATTTTCATTAAAATCACATGTTTCCATAGTATGCATTTGGTTTTTCTCGTGACTGAAGCTAAAATGTATAATAATTTCTATTATATATATACACGTCCATGCATACTATTGATGACATGTTTT